>JAWNNJ010001496.1:0-61430 GCA_035045125.1 Hypselothyrea guttata
ATTTATTTATTAGTATTTAGCGATTAGCTGCTAATTTATTTGATTACAATATAAAACTTAAACTAAAGTAAATAGTATGTTAATTAATATTATTCTCTAAGGTTTCATAAATATTTGAACAAATTAAGTTAATAGGATCTGCATAAGAAAATGAACGACTAACATCATAGTAGTTAGAGCATAGAACACGAAATGGTTCAAATTTAGAAAAATTGGTTTTACACACTAATAATCTAATAGGCCGATATGTACGAGTAAATCTCGAAGGGACAGCAATATTAATAAAACTTAGCAAGGTCGACGAGTCAATAGAACCCTCGAGCAATTTATGAATAAAAATTACGCCTGCGCAAAATCTGCGATGTTGCAGTGATTTTGGGTCTATTAGTTTTAAGCGAGCCTTATATGCTGGTAAATGACGTGTTGGGTCCCAGTTAAGTCGTCTAAGAGCGAATAGTAGGAACTGTTTTTGAACAGATTCTATGAGGTTGGAGTATTCATTGTATTGTGGATTCCATACACTACAACAATATTCTGTCAGATGTCAGTCAGATGACGAAGAAAAAGCGTTGGGAAGATCATTTATAAATAAAACAAATAACAAAGGACCAAGATGACTGCCTTGAGGAACCCCAGATAAGACGTTAACGATCTCGTTGACGAGATCCAATTTAAAAGATTTGGTGTGAAGCCGATAAGAGACAACTTATGGAGAAGGAGGGAATGATTTACAGAGTCAAACGCTTTGCTGAAGTCGATAAAAATAACGTCAGTTTGACGATTGGCTGCAAAATTCCGATGAATGTTCGTAGTGAACTCAAGAAGATTGGTTGCAGTAGAACGGCGTTTCACGAAACCATGTTGAAAAGGGGAAATAATGGGCATACATAAGTGCTTAAGCTCAGCAGTTATAAGTTTTTCTAACAGCTTTGGTATGGCTGACAGTTTAGCAATGCCCCTATAGTTTTCAATGTCCGATCTGGATCCTTTTTTGTGTATAGGAACAATAAATGATTGTTTCCAGATCTTTGGCCAGTATCATTGCTGCATAGAAAGGTTAAATAGGAAAGTAATCGGGCAACATAACGCCGATGCACAGTATTTCAGAACGCAACTGGGGATGTTATCCGGACCAGCTGAGTACGAAGATTTGACAGACATTAATTCATATAAAACTAAATCAGGAGAGAAAGGAGATACTTGAATACTATTTAAGTTAGGAAGAGAATAAGAATAAGGAGAAGAGTTAGCATAGGAAAGAGAGGAGTAGGTTGATTGAAAAAATCTGGCAAATAGATTTGATATGTTAACATCAGATGAAGCACTATCGATGGATAGGTATTACTTTTTCTTTTTGAATTAACAAAGGAATAGAATTTTTTCGGGTCGGATCGGATATTATGCTTACAGCGTGTTATATAATTGGTATAACATTGGCTATTGGTAGTAAGGAATTCAGAACGGACAGACAGATACTTAGAAAAATCAGTGATTAGGTTAGATTTTAGGTAAATTTTATGCAATCTGGATTTTTTATTCTTGAGATAAGACAAGCGTTTGGAAAACCATGGTGGTTTGGATGACGCAGCTAAACAAGTTACAGGAACATAAACAGAAAACGCTGAATAAAGTACTGAGTTAAAAGCATGTACAGCCGTTTCCATATCATTAAGAGGTCAAGTTTGTGTAGGAGAAGCGCATGGTTGACCGAATCAAACGCTTTACTAATTTTAGTTTGCATTTCATTTTCAAATCCCTTAATTACGAGAGAAGTGAATGATTACATTATTAATATTTTAGCAAATACAAATTATTAACAATTAATAAAAAACATTATTGACCAATTTTTGGTAATAAAATAAAAGTTGCTTTGCATGCAAAATTCTTCTGAATCTTGACTATCAGAGTAAACGAGTCAACTTGAAAACAATAACAAAAAACGTATCACAAGCTATCGCAGTTCATATTATCCATTTTGAACACATAACGAATTACACTTTCAGGGAAAAATACGGTTAGAGCGAATCCAGTCGAATCTTATTAGTTTTACTCCACGGAAGACAGGTGTATCTTACACTGGACGCGTTGTTGATACACTTAAATACGATTTTGTTTTATAAGAAACGGGCACTTAAACAGATCACAAACATTCACTTTTTCTATTTCTATTAAACATACCTTGAATATTATTTAAAATCAAACTTCTCGTTGGAAAAATGAATATTTAGACTCTGTACTTTAAAATAGTAAAAGAGTCTATTAATTTTGTGCAAATGACAGCTGTGTGTAACAGGCAGAAGAAAGCGTGGTAGACCCCACAAAGTATATATATTCTGACTCAGGACGACGAGCTGAGTTGATATAGCCATGTCCGTCTGTCCGTCTGTCTGTCTGTCCGTCTGTCCGTATGAACACCTAGATCTCAGCAACTACAAGAGCTAAAGACACCACCTTTCCGGATTTAGGTAGTCAGTTAATGCAAGCAGATCAAGTTTGTTTCAAACTTTTGATATCTCGCCTCCTTCATCCGCGAATCATCAAAAATCTACACCTACCTCAAAAATCTCGAAAACTATAAACGCCACAGCAGCCACAATAATAGCGCTACAGACTTGTAATTTGGCATGTACGTAGCCTAAGGTATTCTCCATCGATGATATTAATTTATTTATTATTTGAATTGGAAATAGCGAAGATATGCAAGAGACAATTTTTTTCAAAATGCATGTATGTGCCACTGCAGCCACAATAATAAAGCTACAGACTTGTGATTTGAAATGTACGTAGACTATTGAATTATCCATCGATGCTGTAAATTACATTACAAACGGAGAAGAAACAGCGAAGTTATGCACCAATGAATTGTTTTATAAATGTATGTAAGCGCCACTACTGCCACAGTTTAAAGGCTATCGACTTGGGATTTGGCATGTACGCAGCCTATGGCAATATCCACCAACGCTGTGAATTATATTACCAACGGAAAAGAAACAGCGAAGATAGCGCAGACAGAGAAGCCGCCTAGATCTTGCAAACTATAAGAGCTAGAAATACCATTTTTTGGTATTTATGTTCTTCTATGCAACCATCAGATCAAGTTAGTATGGGTTTTTTGATAACTCCTCTCATTCCTCCGCTAACCGAAAAACCAATTTAGCAACAGTTTGCAGTTTTAAAGCTCAAGTTTTAAAGCTAAAGATTGGGGATGTGGCATGTACGTAGTCTATGACAATCTCTATCGATGCTGTGAATTACATTACGGTCGGATAAGAAACAGCGAAGAAAACACAAAGTACAGGGTCTCTTATAGTCGGTTGCGTCCGACTGTAGCTCCGTCCTTACTGGTTTTATTTTCACACAGTTTTTGCATGAACGTGCAAAAAGGCGGGAAAATGTTGCAGTGCACTTGCTAAAACATATGCTGACTTTGACAGCTCACAGCTGATCGAGCTTTCACATCCAGAGCTTGAAAAAATCGATAATAACCTAATCAATGTTTTTATTATCGAATGGTATGAAAAATTAACGTTTATTCAAATTTCATTCTTTGAATTAAATGCCGCTAGCGCGGCCAAATCGCCCACTGTGCGACGGACGGAAAATCGAATCGAATATCATATTAAATGGATATACATATAACATTATTTTCTCGTCGACAGCAAATCGCGTGGAACCTAATCTGAAGGATGTGGTTTTGAGCTTAAAAAATCTGAACATTGATGTTCACGAACTACTCAACTATATTGGAAATGTAGAACCGGTTCCATTCGCCTGGGAAGTTCCTGGCTACCCAATCAAAAAGGATCTAAAAATGAACTTCCTCAAGCCCGGTAGTGCAGAAACCCTAACGCGGCCGGTTCATGTGTTCGAATACCTGCCCCCAATGTATCTAACCAATCCTAGTACCAGCTCCGTTTCCAGAGATCAGGAAACTGCACCAAAACTGGAATCGGGGCGCGATGATGCGCTCAAGGCGTTGCCAGATGTCAAAATTGATCTAAACATCTCCAATTGGGGCAGGGAGCACAATTCGCCCATTTCATTGAATTCATCTGGGATCGTGGGCTTTGAGTCGGATGACCACGCCTTGCGACAAATTAATAGTGTTGTGATGACAACCGGGGGCTTTATTTCACCAGCTGTTGAGGGGAAACTACCGGAGGCTAGCATGCCAGATGTTATAGGTAAGTTAATATCACTTAATTAGTAGCGTCGTAAAGCGATCTAGCCTAGTAAAATAGTTATATTATAGAGCTGGGTTCCATCTTTAATTTTGTAGACGTCTAAAAATCGATTTAATCGATTAATCGAAATAATCCGGGTGGAAGATTGCAGTCGGACGTAACCGACAGTAGCAGACTCTAAATTTCACAAAAAACCTAAAAATTACATAGCGCGAAAAAATCGATTCTCAAAAAGAAGTATGTATCTATTTAATCGCCGACAACAATAATCAATTAGACCGAAGCGTAATCAAATCGAAGCCCAGCTCTAATATCAAGCTCAATATTACAGTAAATAAAGGAATAAACCTATATACGCTAAATATTGAAGTATAATAAAGTAGTATATAAAGTATAATAAATATTCAACTAAAATTTTACACATAAAGCTATTTTACTGGGGATATATTTGCCTTTTTTGCGCCTTCAATTTCAAATTATTTTAGTCCAACCGAAATATTTCCTTGAAACCGGTTTTGGCTCAGTTAATTTGTGTTAAACCGGTTCGGTTTTACATGAAATGCTGGTTCGGTTGTGCCTACATTTGTTGCTATATATATTTATTTTGAACTTTCAGCCAGATATCAAGGTCTTGATGCACCGCCAACGCCTCCAGCATTCCCAACCGAAGTGCCAACTAGTCAAATATCCTTGCCACATGAGGATATTTCGGAGGATGTTAAAAAAAGCGTTCCGGTAAAGTGGAGCGCAGATAAAGAGCAAGATAACGGCGCTCCGATTGATAGAGCTGAGGATAAAAGCATTTTAAACCCCCTGAAAATGTCCAAGAAAAGCAAAAAGAAACATTTAATCAATGATATAGCTCCGGAGAGTGTTGGTAACAAGGTACATGAAAAAGCTCAACGAAAGGCAATCAAAATGTATCAGAAGATGACAAGAAATCAACTAGAAGCAGGAGGTAACAGCGTACTGGGTTTAAATAAATCCATTAAGAAGCTAAACCGCAACATGCTATTGACCCTAGGACAGGATACAACCTCTGAGCGTCTGCAACTCGAAAAAATGATCAAAAAGCAAACGAAACAACGACAAAAACTGCTCAAAAGTCAAAAGCAACGACAAACTGCAACCAAAATAATAGATGCGGATGCAAATCAACCTGGCCAAATACCGGTAATACAAACGGTTCAGCAGGAACCAACCAATCACGAACCGGTTCAACTTGGCAACATGGCGTTACCAATATCGGTTAACACTGATACTACAATCGATAACGATAATTTCTCTATCGAACCAAATTCTGCACCGGTTCAGAGTAAGGATAAAGACAAGGACAAACATCCAACCGTTGATATGACCGCTTCGGAAATCAAGTTGGCTAGCGAACCAGATCGCAATAAGTTATTTATATTCAAAAAGATTTCAAAACCAAAAGGCACGAGCAATACTTTAAACCTGCCGCCCTCAAATCTATTTGCGAATCCAGCATTGATAAATCTACCATCTGGCACTACCATAACACCAGCTCCTACCTTAACACCCGATATAAATCTTGCTACGCCAATGTCACTAAATAGCTTTGTACACTCGCCCAATGCAGCTATGCCAATGCTATCGCCTGTTAAAGCCCACGATCTGGACAAACCCAAGAAACGTGGACGAAAACCTGGAGGCAAAAATCAAGCCAAGACAACCATTGACAACGTAACGACAACACTACAGATGCCCCAAAAGAAAATCAAGTCGAAAAATCCATTAAATTCTCCTTTGCAATTGAATCCAATGCAAATGCCAAATGCTCAGATAAGTATGGATGAATCAAGGGGTATACATGTACAAAATTTCGCAAGTGCGTTGAATTTTGGTTTGGCAATGGGTAAAACCGACAATTTAAAGTTGCAACAAAAAGCTAAAGAGAAAAAGGACAAGAAACGAGGCAAGGATAAACGGTTGCAGGATGTTTTCAATCAACTGCCGGACAACGCTCTACAATTAGACAACAAGTTTGATTTTCTAGATCCAAACGCTTCGCAGCAGAATTTGCAAATTTCGCCATCCAAATCACCAACCATAATGCCTATATCTGGATATGGTGCAAATTTGGTAGCCGGTCCAATTCTCTCCAATCCATCGGCGGTCTATCCAATCAGCAATCAGCCGAACCTAATGCCAATGTTATCGCTTTTACATTTCCCTCCAAGGCCCGGTCTAATACCCAATGCCATTTTTCCACCTACCAGCTTTACTAACTTCAACAAGAAGGTCAATTGTAATTCGACCTTGAATAAGCTAACGCCCCAACATCCATTTATGCCGTTTCCAACCGCTGCACTGTCCACGACAACGGCAATTAGTAACAGTTCAACTCTGATTGAGACAACGACAATTCCAGATCTTAAACCAGCAGGATATTCTGATGCGCATTTGGACAAAAACTACTGCAATGTTGCGCCTCTGATACCGGACTCTATGAAATTGGAAACGCTTCATAACGACCGATTCGATCAAAGCAATGTAAAATCTAATTCAACCATGCATATTACGAAATCTAAGAACAGAGATTGCAAAGAAGACCTAGCAGCAATAGCAGTACCCTCTGGTACTGGCAATCTAGGAGATCCCATTGAAGTATCTGACGATTCGAATGAAATGAATTATGCAGACAATACCAACCAAAAAACTGAACCATCTGCAACCTTGTCGCAACTACATGAACACCATACCAATAATCTTCAATCTACAGATCTCTTAAAAACTATAGGAAGCAGCATACACCCGCACTTTGATGCTTCGTTGCAATTCACCGCGAAGTCTGACTCCAAGCTCTATAAGAAAATGGGGAAAATCAATATTCCGCAGGATGATAAAAAATTGACGGTTCCCGTAACGCAACCATCACCGTTTAATATTAATTTCGCTGGCAGCGATAAATTCAGTTTGGCCGGTGGTGCCGATCTAATTCCCCTGTCCCGTGTCGATAGTGGGCTGGCTTATTCCCTACAGACCGTACCGGCCACAAGTCTAGCCGTAGGCGCCACCTCCGGCTTGACCTCAAGCAACCCTACAACCCTACATGCCAATGAACCACATTTAATGACCAGCTTTGGTGGATCTGTGTTCGATGATGTGACCATAACACCAACCGTCAATTTATCCAAAATTGAACTCAAATCTCGAAAGCTACACAAAAAGCTCAAGAAGCCCAAGGAGCTCAAAATTAAAAAGAAAAAGGACAAAAAGGACAAAACAAAGAGTAAGGAAAAGGATAAATCTGATGAATACAACATGTCAAAATCCGAGAAATTTAAAAGTCATGATAAGAAGCTTAAGAAGAAAAAGGACAAATTGGTAAGCTCCACTCCGATTTTGATTTTATAATTAGCTCGACTCGTTATACCCTGTACCCATTAAAAAATAAGAAATAGAGGGTTACTAACTTTGTCAGAATGTATGTAACAGGCAAAAAGAGGCGTGGCAGAGTGACGAGCAGAGTCAATTTAGGCCTGTCTGTCTGCCTGTCCGTCCGTCTGTCCTTCTATTTGAACGCATCGATCTCAGCAAATATAAGAGCCAGAGCAGCCGATCATTTTGGTCATTTTTTAAAGGTGTATACCATACGCAGATGAAGTTTATTTCAAATTTTGGATGCCACACCCCTTCCGCTTACTATGACCATAAACATAATACATTGACCAATGAAAGACATACGAATCTATCTACGTAAATTCAAACTGTAGAGATGATTAATATCTACTAATTTTGTTAATTTCAATTAAATCGGTCCATAATACGAAAATTATGATTAATTAAAGATTTAAATATTGACATTATGGTAGGCTATGCTGCATTCAACCGTTAGGCAATACTGTAAGCTATACGGGCGAGCGCGTGCTGTGGTACAGGGTATAAGACAGTCGGGCTTTACATTATTCCTATTCAAAAGTAGGTAATATTAATACAGTTTACAAAATTTATCTATCCATTATTAACAGCTAACCACCGAAGAGGTTCCATTGCTGAATGAAATGCCAGAATGCCAGAATCAGAAATCAATACCACAAATCAGAAATCTGGATATCAGCTCTGCTGTTATTACTACCGAACCAAGTGTTGTTGCATCCGCAATGACTACCGAGACCTTCCCATCGATAATACCCCCCCAATCGGTGCTGATTCAAAATCTACCATCATCCCCTAAATTGGCACACTCGCCGAACCAGGTGCCAA
Organism: Hypselothyrea guttata; assembly: GCA_035045125.1. Classification (NCBI taxonomy): domain Eukaryota; kingdom Metazoa; phylum Arthropoda; class Insecta; order Diptera; family Drosophilidae; genus Hypselothyrea; species Hypselothyrea guttata. The sequence continues at coordinate 8,412 of JAWNNJ010001496.1, forward strand.
AAATAACGCTTAAATTGAGTGGCAAATCAACGCCCACGCCCACTCCGACACCCACGCCCACGCCCACTTCTACAGTGTATGACGTAGATCATACTTCCGCAACACCTTCGACTCCCAACGATACGAAGAGAGAGCATTCACCCGAACTGGCCCGATTTTCGCCGCTCGTCACGGGACCCCCCAAGAACAAACAAAGTGCGTAAGAACGATTATGTTGGGAGTTCGGATTAGTTAGGTTCTTTTATTTTTGTTTGGAAAAAGGTTTGAAATTCCAAGCGATATAAAGTGATTGTTATCTACAGCTATTTAACCTGTCAACCTTTCTAAAAGTCATGTTATCAATGGTGTATTTATACCCTGTACCCATTGAAAAATGGGATATTCAGGATTAGCTTTGATTACACTGGCAGACAAATTTTTCGAAAGTCGAGACCTTTAAAATTTTATTTCCAATTCTGAAGCGTTTTGGAACGCTGATTTCAAAAATCGAAAAAATTATTAAACCATACGTTCTCCAGATATCGGGCAATATATATTTGGTCGATGATAGGTGCATATAAACTACCATAAAATTAAAACGGTGAAACCGATCACCGTTATTTTGGGTTTGCTTATAACTAAAAAACGAAAAAGACCAATATTAACATGGGATATGCCAAAAAACGTGAAATTGATATATCTTATTAAAGAAATTTTTTTTAATATACAGAGGTAGTCAACATTATTTTCACAAATGCACTGATAAGCATCAGTTCACATGCTTCTCTTTTTCGCGTAAGAACAGATATTTTTTTCATTCCTTTTTCATTTGCTTCTGCATAGATCGGACTATCCAAAAACAAACACTTTTTTGCGTTTTACCACTCACAACAACAACACGGGGCTCCGAAGTGAGTCACAAAAATCTCATTTGAGAAAATAATTTTGACTACCTCTGTAAGTTGCCAGAAAGTTTACTCCTGAAGTTGAAATATGTTCAAGAAATATGATTGCAAGTGCGGTAATTTTCCTATACGGAGGAAACTATGCATCCAGTATTCTTATAATGTATTAAGAATATGTGGGGGCAACTTTAATCTTTCATTTAAGCCCAAAATGATCGGTGGTAAATTCTGTCTTCTAAAAACTGTAGAGATGATTAATATCTAACAATTCTGTAAATTTCAATTAAAGCGATCCACAATTATTACTTATTACTGATCAGTACTCCCAATATTACGAGAATTTCTGGCAGTATATATATATAGTTCTATATAACTGTGCTTTCCAGGTGAGACGCAAGTGTTAAGTGCTATAGGCACATTAATAGCTCTACCTACCAATACTGCTACTGCTGCTGCTTCATCTTCTTCTTCAAGTACACTACTGCCACAGATGGTAGCATCATCTTCTAGTAACTGGATGTCATCTGGTAATATTGGTAATATTGTTGCTCCTCCAGTAAACGCCTCCTCGTCCACATTGTCGGCTAGTTCGGTGCTGTTGCCTCAACAACTGTTGCAACCTTCTGTGCCCTTGGCCCCGCCCCCGCCCCAAAAAAAAACGGAAGCCAGCTCTGAAACAAGCAGACCCTCATCCTATGTGGATGCCGAAGGTCATCAGATTTGGATTTGCCCCGCGTGTGGCAAGGTCGATGACGGTTCCGCAATGATTGGTTGCGATGGTTGCGATGCATGGTACCACTGGTAAGCGGTTGTTCATTACATTCCCACATAAGTTACAACTTTTGTATATTACAGGGTATGTGTGGGCATATTCGTTGCGCCCAACGATAACGAGGATTGGTTCTGTCGCGTCTGTGTATCGAGAAAAAAGAATCATAATTCCGACAGGAAAAAAAAACGCAACAAAAAAAAATAGTTTTTCAACCATATGCAATACTAAACTGAATAATAAATATATGGACGGGGCAGATTAACTGTAGAATACCCTGTGCCTTTTATTTTATATACAATTTTATAAAACTCGCACTGAGCGTACCAGCAGTACTTCTTCTTTTTCCCTTTTTACGTGCGCTGCGCTGCGCTGCTGGGCTGCACTGCCAATTGTATAGCTTAAATCTATTTAGTTTATTAACCGATTTTAATGCGCTATTCAGGATAGTTAAATATCAAGCCCTTCCCGCGAAAAAAAACGTAACCAACATTTTTTCGATTTTCGGTTTTTGATGCAATTATGTTCATAATCACCCAACTCATCTACACAAAAAATTTCATAATTTTATCTTGCGTATTTACCATCACACGAGCTGCGCTGTGCGAGCGAAAAAACGTAAGTGACAAACGAAACAGCGCAACTAAGAAAGAATTCAAAGGAATACGAAAACGCGCTGCCAGAGGCGAGCAAAAGCCTGCAATAATGTTTCTTTATTAACTCCTGCGTTTATTAACCGATTTCAATCCGCTTTCCAGGATAGTTATATATAATAGAAGAGAGTATTTATTCTACATAACAACGTTCTATGTTCAATATTACACTTGTTATAAGACATTTTCTGTATAAAAATACGAAGTTATGAAGGCTCTATTAATTTTTTGGTGTAAAGGGGGCGTGGCATCCAAGATTTTAAATAAACCTGATCTGCGTATTGAATACATCTACCAATGGCAAAAAAACAGTATTCCTAAACCATTAATTAAGCCTTCAAAATTTAAAAAGTCAAACCGAAACTGACGAAAATAAAGACTAAAACTAATAATTAAAAAAAGTAAAATAAATTATATAAAACAGTTGAATACAAGAATTAAGTATTGAATTTGAAAATAAAAAATTTATGTATTATATTTAAATACGTTTTGATAAATACATTGTGAAAATGACTTACGTTTAATAAAATAAATTAATTTACATTGAAATTAACGTTGAAAACAAGAAAAAAGGCTTTATTTTGAAAAATAAACGAATTTATAATTATTTTGAAATACTATATTGTTAGAAACTTTTTTTTTGGTATTTACGTTTCATAAACAAATCGAATCTACAATTATAAAACCTTCACTTGTAATATTAGATTTTGTTGGTTACGTTTTTTTTTGCGGGAAGGGCTCGAGCTAAACAGGCTCCGTGAGTGCCCGCGAAAAGGACGTAAGTGAAAAAAATCATAGATTGGCTTGAAATAAAATTTTAAAACGAATATATTATATACATAACAGCTTAAGTAGACAATATTCCAAGTTTCAATGAAATCCATCCAGCAATATTGAAATAAACTAAAAAAAACCTTCTCCTGTAAAATTTGATTTTGTTGGTTACGTTTTTTTCGCGGGAAGGGCTCGATATACTCTCTTCTATTATATCGAGCCCTTGTTATTCAACTTTTTATGTTCAAAAACATGAGGTTGTGTGGGTATTATTGATTTTTCGGCGTAAAGGGGGCGTGGCGTAGATGATTTAAAATAAACTTGATCTGCGTATGGTATATACTTACCTACCTATTAGCAACAAAACGGCTGCTCTAGCTTTTATAGTTGCTGAGATCGACGCGTTCATCCAAACAGACGGACCGACAGACAGACGGACAGATAGACAGACGGACGGACGGACAGACAGACGGACATCGCTAATTCGACTCAGCTCGTCTCCCTGATCAAGAATATATACTAACACGCCTCCTTCTGCCTATTACATACATCCTGACAAAGTTAATAACCCTGTATTTCCCATTTTTCAATGGGTACAGGGTATAATGACCAGGGACCGAAAATAATTATCATGAGTTTAAAAAATCAAAGCTTAAAAAAGCCTCTAAAAAATGTGGGAAAAAAACAGAATAGTTGTTTTTGAAAACACAATAAACTTTTTTTTCCAAATTTTTTGAAAAAAATAAGTTTCAATTATTAAAATTAATTTAAATAATAAAAATCAAAAGTAATTTTTATTTTTGATTTTTATAATAAAAATCAAAAAATATAAATTGACATGAAATATCTTATATGTGCAAGTGTGCATATATGTATACACACTATGTACTTTTTGCGTATTGGTGAATACAGCAAGCACATACTGCTACATGTTGCAACATATTTGTGTGTATGTATGTTTATATGCACACTAGCACATAAAAGATATTTCATGTCAATTTCTATTTTTTGATTTTTATTATAAAAATCAAAAATAATTTATTTTTATAATACAAATTGAAAATACAAATTACGTGTTGATTTTTATAATAAAAATCAAAAATAATATTTTTGGATTTTTTTTGAAAAAAATTATAACCGTTACGGTCCCTGATAATGACAGAAGTTTGAATTCAATTTGTTTCAAAATACAAACAATAACAACTAAGGGAGCAGCTGATGCGTGGGTTGGAAAATTACACTTGGACGCAACCGACAGTAGCATTTCCTGAACAAATCGATTCTCAGAATAAAATGTATCGATTTAATCGCCGACAAAAAGACTCGATTAAATCGAATCGTAATCGAATCGAAGCTCAGCTCTAGTGGCCATGTCTAGTTGCGATCGACTGGAACCTGTTGGGGTTTCAGGGCAGATTTTTATATTCTTATTTTTTATTTTGTTTATTTTTTTTATTATTTTTTTTATAATAAAAAAATACCAGTTTTGAAGGCGGAATAGTATTTATGTAAGTATTTTAATGTAAATAAAGTTGAAAATTCAAGCAATATTTAAAAATTCGTAACACCTGTCGCAAAAAAATACACATTTTAAATAACACATCTTAGGGAGCGTATAAATTTTTTGAATTCGTGCCAAAACTTCAGTGTTTTCATAATTACCAATTAGTACTTTAAAAAAATGATAGTAAATTAATAGATCGTTAAAAACTTAAACTTAATATTCAGTTTTTGAAAGTATTTAATCAAGTATTTTGTAGATAGGCGTAACAATTTATTTTAAAAATGCTTTCAATAACAAATACTTAACGATTGTTTATCCTAATTATACCATACATTTGTGCTTCATTTTAATTTCTGTTTATCAGACACTTACCCTATAAAGCAATTTTAGAAAGTTCGAATCATTTAAATTTGTTTTTTATTAGTAATGTTGGTTTTTTGGATCATAATAGTAATATATAATAAAGCTGAGTAAGTGAGATAAACTAAATGGAACCCCGATAAAATTCATGATATATTTGGACTAGAACTGGGATTCGATTCGATTTAATCGATTCTTTTTTTCGGCGATTAAATCAATCCTTTTTTTTTGCCGATTTTTTCGCGCAATGTAATTTTGCGGTTTTTTGTGAAACTCGATTAATGGATTAGATCGATTTTTAGACGTGAATCGATCGAAAAGATCGAACCCAGCTCTAATTTAGACATATATGTACGATTTGTTTTACAATAACAAAAATAATAAATAAAAAAACAATAACTTGAAACCCATAAAAAAAAGAATAAAAATGCTTAAACAAATTAAAGTTTTTTCTGTGGCACAAACAATCCTAACTAATCGAATCACTGAACCGTTTTTTTCCCTTAGATATTTTATTTTTTTTATGGACTCGAGAACTTAATTCGTTTGTCCACCACGGAAACTATATTTTGGCGATATTTTTTGGTGATTTTGTAAATCATTCAAAGGTTGTGCGCCTTGATTTACTGATTCCGATTCGGCGCCAAGATCCGAAGACGAAACGCCAGAAGATTCACATCCAGTAACAGCAGAACTTTGATCGTTACCATTGCCGGTAGTTAGGTTAACAGACGATGATCCATCAGCTGTTGTTGGATTACTGTTACTACTAAGCGCCATTCGCTGCATTTGTCGTATAACAGTTGCCGCATAATACGCTTGCTGCAAACATCAAATATATAAATATATGTATATATTTAAAATATAATCCATTTAAATTATTTATATAGTACAATTATTTATACCTTCCATCGAGATTTGGCGAAATTCTTCTTAAGTTGCTCGGATACAGTGCCGTGAATGTTTTTGTTGCTTGCCTCATTCCCGGAGATCCTATATATATTTATTGCAATTATGGAGTTTTGAATTATTTATACTAGAGCTGGGATTCGATTCGATTTAATCAATTCTTTTGGTCGGCGATTAAATCGATCTTTTTTTTTGAGAATCGATTTTATCGCGCAATGTAAATTTGGGATTTCTTGTGAAATTTAGGGTCTGCTACTGTCGGTTCTAACCGACGCATCAGCTACATCCTTAATTGATTTTTTTTTTTTTAAATTGCATTTTTTTTTGATTAATCAATTAATTTGATTTTTAGACGTGCATCGATCGAATTGATCAATTCGATTTAATCGATTCTTTTTGTCGGCGATTAAATAGATTTTTTTCTGCTACTGTGGGTTATGTCTGACTGTAATCTTCGAACCGATGCATCAGCTCCAACCTTAGTTGATATTTTTTTTTTGATTAATCGATTAAATTGATTTTTAGACCGAAAAGATCGATTCTACAAAATCAAAGATCGAACCCAGCTCTATACCATATACCACTACTATTATAATCCTACTTACCAAGGGTGGCCCAAAGCCTGCTTACAGGTATAGCGATTATCAACCGCAACACACATCAAATTTTTTATGAAATGTTTGGCCGATTCACTAATTTCATCCCAATATGGAGAGTCAAATTCAAATTCACCTGTAAAAACTGATTAATAACGCATCTTTATCTTTTTTTACGTGTACTATACCTTTTAGAATCTGTGCAAATAAATTGGCATCATTTTCATCGTAGAATGGAGGATACCCACAGAGAAGTATGTAGGATATTACGCCTATGCTCCAAACATCAACTGCCTTGCCATACGGTTTCTGGGCTAACACCTCCGGTGCTACGTACCCTGGAGTACCGCAAGCAGTTGCCATTATGCCAGAATCTTCCATCTTTGATAGGCCAAAATCGCTAATCATTATTTTGCTGTCATCATCGGCACTATAGTAGAGTAGGTTTTCCGGCTGAAATAATTAAAAAACTAGTAAGGATGGTGCTACAGTCGGACGTAACCGACTGTACTTTAGCTTTAAAATTGAAAACTTTTAATATATTTGCTGCTTCTTATCCGTTATGATGAAATTTACAGCATCGGTGGAGATTGTCATAGACTACGTACATGACAAATCCCATATCTTTACCATTAAAACTAAAGCTTTAAACCTGAAAACTATTGCTAATTTATATACCCTGTACCCATTGAAAAATGGGAAAAACAAGGTTAATAACTTTGTCAGAATGTATGTAATAAGCCGAAGGAGGCGTGGCAGATATTGATCAGGGAGACGAGTTAAGTCGATTTAGCCCTGTCTGTCTTTCTGTCTGTCTGGATAAACGCTGAGATTTCGGAAACAATAAAAGCTCGAGCTGTAATTTTTGGCATAAACGTTTACACCTTACGCAGGTCAAGTTTATTTCAAATCTTGAATGCCAGGCCATTCGCCAATTTACTAGACTCAAATCTATTGACATATATTCTGTTTACAGTAGTTTGTAGGTCTATACCCCTTCACGCCCTAATCGATTAAAACCAAATAACAATCGTAATATTGGACCTAGAACTTTGAAACTCGCAATATATACTCTTGTCTATAGTTATTACCTATTCTGAAAATTTCATTAAAATTGGCCAATAAATACAAGAGATATGAACAATATTACAGGCGTTACCTCGCTCGATCTCTGGCAGCGCGGCCTTTGAAGCATGGCATACACAAAAAAGGGAGAAAAAGAATTGCTGCTACGCTTCGTGTGACAGTTTTATAAAATTATGTTTAACCAGTAAGGACGTAACCGACAGTATTAGACCCTGTATTTTGTGTTTTCTTAGCTGCTTCTTATCCGACCGTAACATAATTCACAGTATCGATGGAGATTGTCATAGACTACGTACATGCCATATCCTAAAGCTTTACCTTTACCTTTTAATAATGGACTGATTTAATTGAAATATGCAGAATTGGTAGATATTAATCATCTCCACGGTTCGTAAAAGAAAGAATTTATTTAGATAGATTAATATGTCTTAAATTGGTCAATGTATTATATTTATGGCCATTGCTCGCGGTAGGGGCGTGACATCCAAAAATTTAAATAAACTTGTTCTGCATATGGTATACACCTTCAAAAATTACCAAAATGGCTGCTCTAGCTCTAATAGTTGCTGAAATCGACGCGTTCATACAGACGGACAGACGGTCAGACAGACAGGGCTAAATCAACTCGGCTCGTCCTTCTGATCAAGAATATATATACATTGTGGGGTCTGCCACCTCCTTCTGCCTGTTACATACATTCGCATAAAGTTATTAACCCTGTTTTCCCCATTTTTCAAATGGGCGCAGGGTATAAAAATGGTATTTATAGCTCTTATAGTCTGCAAGATCTAGGTGACTTCTTTGTCTGATCTATCTTCGATGTTTCTTTTCCGTTCGTAATGTAATTCACAGCATTAATGGATAATGCCATAGGCTGCGTACATGCCAAATCCCAAGTCTATAGCTCTTGAACTGTGGTTGTAGTGGCGCTTACATACATTTATAAAAATATTGTCTGTTGCATAACTACGCTGTTTTTTTCCGATCGTAATGTTATTCACAGCATCGACTGACTCTTTTATAAGCTACATACATGCCAAATTTCAAGTCTGTAGTTCTAATATTGTGGCTGCAGTGGCACATACACACATTTTGAAAAACATTGTCTGTTTTCTTATCTTCGCTATTTCTATTTAAAATCACAACAAATTTATAGCATCGGTGGAGAATGCCCTTGACTACGTACATGCCAAATTACAAGTCTGTAGCTTTATTATTGTGGCTGCTGTGACGCTTATTGTTTTCGAGATCTTTTAGGTAGGTGTGGTTTTTTGATGATATGCGGAGGAAGGTGAGATATAAAAAATCTAAAACAAACTTAATCTGCGTACGATATCGGACAACCTAAATCCCGAAAAGTGGTGACTCCAGCTTTTATAGTTGCTGAGATCTAAGTGTTCATACGGACAGACACACAGATAGACAGACGGACATGACTATATTAATTCAGCTCGTCGTCCTGAGTCAGAATATACTTTGTGGGGTGTACCATGCTTCCTTTTGGGTGTTACACACAACTGTCATTTGCACTAAATTAATAGACCCTTTAACTTTTTTAAAGTACAGGGTATATAAAATATGGACGAAGCAGATCAGATGAACGGAAGGCTACAGTCGGACGTAACCGACAGTAGAAGATCCTTTACTTTGAGTATGGGTACATACAAACACAATCAGAGGCACACGTACGAAACTACTCGCATATGCATGGCACTGCATAGGAGAACCTAAATTCCAAAAATGGTATTTTTAGATTTTATACTTTATAAGATTTAGCTGTTTATATTTTTAGACACTTTACTTTAAAAAAGTATAAAGGGTATATTAACTTAGCGTGTGTGCATCTGATTGTGTTTGTATGTACACATACTCAAAGTCTCCTACTGTCGGTTACGTCCGACTGTAGCCTACTGACGGTTACGTCCGACTGTAGCCTCTGCCCAACTGATCTGCCCCGTCTGAATATTTATATACATATATTATCTGTGCATTTCTTCGCTGTTTCTTATCTTTTTGTTATTTTAAAGTACAGGATCTAAAAAAAAGGTATTTGAGCAAAAATCAAGTTAGGGAGTTATCAAAAATCGTTGTTTTATTTTATTTTACGATTTTCCGATTACCTACCTTAAGATCTCTGTGCACCACGCCCTGTTCGTGCATATAATCGACAGCTTCTAAGATTTGCCTGATCAGGTGAGATGCATCCTTTTCAGTGTAAGATCCTTTTTCCACAATGCGATCAAAGAGCTCTCCACCGGTAACTCTATTGGATAATAATACTTGGTTTGATCAGTGAAAACAAATACGAACAAGAAAAAGTATACATACAATTCCATGACTAGATAAACCTTTGCCTTATCTTCGTACGTTTCCAGTAGTTGAACTATATTTGGATGCGTTAGTCTGTAAATAAAATGTCCAACAAAAATTTATTCAATGGTTGTATGCATTTAAAGCTAAACTAAACAAACTAACTTTATAGTAATATATATAAGTATGTATTATATAAATAATATATTTTTAGACCCTGTACTTTAAAAAGTAAAAGGGTCTATAATTTTTGTGAAAATGACAGATGTGTATAACAGGCAGAAGGAAGCGTGGTAGACCCCACAAAGTATATATGTATATTCTGACTTGGGACGACGAGCTGAGTTGATATAGCCATGTCGGTCTGTCCGTCTGACCGTCTGTCCGTATGAACCTAGATCTCAGCAACTAAAATAGATAGAGACACCATTTTTTGGTGTTCGTACGCAGTACGACTTTTGTTTCAGATTTTTGATATCTCGCCTCCTTCCTCCGCGAATCATCAAAAATCTACACCTACCTCAAAGATCTCAACAATAATAATAAAGTTACAGACTGCAATTTGGGATGTACGTAGCCTACAGAATTATCCGTCAATGTTGTGAATTATATTACAAACGGACAAGAAAAAGCTAAGTTATGTAACATACAATTTTTTTATAAATGTATGTAAGTGCCACTACAGCCACAGTTTAAAAGCTACACACTTGGCATTTGGCATGTACGCAATTGTTTGAATTATGTACATTACGAACAGAAAAGAAACAGCGAAGATAGATCAGACAAAGAAGCCACCTAGATCTTGCAGACTATAAGAACTAGAAATATTATTTTTTGGTATTTAGGTTCTCCTATGCGGCAATCAGATCAAGTATGTTTGGGTTTTTTGATAACTCCTCTTATTCCTCCGCAAACCTAAAAACCAATTTAGCAACAGTTTGCAGTTTAAAAGGATCAATTTTAAAGCTAAAGATTTGGTATATGGCATGTACGTAGTCTATGACAATCTCTATCGATGCTGTGAATTACATTACGGTCGGATAAGAAACAGCGAAGAAAACACAAAGTACAGGGTCTCTTATAGTCGGTTACGTCCGACTGTAGCTTCGTCCTTACTGGTATTAAGTAATTTTAGCTAGCTATATATATTATTATTATTTATTGATCATCTTCACGTTTCTAAACATATAGAATAAAATTGCTAACACAAAAACGATCTTGCATATTTGTCCAATTTCTGTACCAAAATTACTTAAATTATTTATGGAAAGATCGCCAACAACCACGATATAAATAAAAAAACATATATGGACGGGGCAGATCAGTCGGACGGGCCCAACTGTAGAATGCCCTGTGCCTTTTATTTTATATACAATTTTATAAAACTGTCACACTAAGCGTATCGGCAGTACTTCTTCTTTTTCCCTTTTCACGTGCGCTGTGCTGCTTGGCTGCACTGCCAATTGCGTAGCTTAAATCCACTTTGTTTATTAACCGATTTTAATGCGCTTTTCAGGATAGTTAAATATAATAGAAGAGAGTATATATACCAAATAACATCATTCTATGTTTAATATTATGCATGTTTTTGAACTCTTAAGTTGAACTATTGTGAAGCCTTTATCTCCTGTGTTTCCAAACCGATTTTAATGCGCTTTTCAGGATAGTTAAATATAATACAATAGAGCTTTTGTTCCAAATAACAAAGTTCTATGTTTAATATTACGCTTGTTATTCAACTTTTTATGTTAAAAAACACGAGGTTGTGTGGGTTTTATTAATTTCTGGGCGTGAAGGGCGCGTGTCGTATATGATTTGAAATAAACTTGATCTGCGTATGGTATATATCTGCCTATAGCAATCAAAACGGCTGCTCTAGCTTTTATAGTTTCGGAATTCGACGCGTTCATACAGACAGACGGACATCGATAATTCGACTCAGCTCGTCTCCCTGATCAAGAATATATATACTTTGTGGGGTCTGCCACGGCTCCTTCTGCCTGTTACATACATTCGCACAATGTTATTAACCCTGTTCTTCCTATTTTTCAAATGGGCACAGGGAATAAATATAAATATACACGACAATATATATATACTCAAGAAATTGCATTTCGAATGGATGCCTCACATTTGTTTTTATTTTTGCCCACTCAAAGATTGGCCCTAATTATGAATATCTTGGTATTCTGAGACGTGCCAATATCCCAAGGATTATATTATTCTTATATATAGCCGACTTATTGGAGGAGTACGCATAATCCAAGAAGGGATAAGGGTCGGGTCGGGGGTCACAACTCACCGCACTCCATTGGGGCTGTTGCCATGGAAATGATTTGCACTGAACCTACATAGAAAGAAAGCAAATTAAACGAAGAAAGTTGTTTTAAAAATAAACAAATTAACAAAAGTAAATTTATAATACTATGGATCTAGAAAATCTTTACCAACATATAGTAGTCGTAGTCGATTAGAGCTGGGCTTCGATTCGATCACGTCTCGATTTAATCGATTCTTTTTGTCGGCGATTAAATCGATATATTTTTTGAGAATAGATTTTTCCGGGGTCCGCTACTGTCGGTTACGTCCGACTGCAATATTCCAACCGATGCATCAACTACATCCTTAGGTTTTTTTTAATCCAATTGATCGATTAAATCGATTTTTAGGCGTGAAAAAAATCAAAGATCGAACCCAGCTCTATAGTCGATGTTAGGGTGTATATACTACTACTACTAGCATTATACACATGTTGTGTTTTGTGTTTGAATTAAAATTAAATCATAGTTACACATAAACAATTAAATAAATAATAAAAAAAAAACCAGTAGTATTAATGGAAACGTGATTTTTCAGTGTGCGCAGCCTTTAAATTGACTATTTGCTGATTTCTCTCTAAAGCTTTGCCATTATATATACCATGATTGCAAGGGGAGATATACATCAAGCGTAAATTAATTAATAATTGTAATTTATTAATATATTCTCACATTTAATATTTTCGGCACGTTAGTAATTCGAGCGAGATTTGAAAAAATCTATCTATTAAAATCATGTATCTAAAATATAGTAAGAATAATTCACTCAACAGCTACATACATACATATATCTTAACCATATTTTGTAGTATCACACGATGTTTATAATATCGAGACTTTCACGCGTAAATATCGTAAGCGCGAAAAGCCAATTTTACAGCAGAAGGTTGTTTTTTCAAACGTTTAAACGGAGTTGCAAATGTGGCGCTTACGATATATTTGGCTGATATCTCAGTAAATACGTAGAACTAGCTTCTAAAATCGAAAAAATGGCGGCAAGTTTTGATATATTTACATTTAAGAACATTCACAACTTATAAAGTTCATCCAAAATTCAAATTAAATTTTCCAAACAAAAATCATCGGATTTGATTTATTATAAAACCCTAAACAGTATAATAACAATTCCGATTTAATGTCTCTTCTGATACCGCATTGTTGGACCTTAGTAGACGGTTGAAAAAATCGATCTCTTGTATTTACCAGATTTTGATTCTAAACCCAAACATGGGTGAATTTGGTCATGAAATGTGGATTTCACTAGCAAAAATCATGTTTTAAAGATACTTTTTAGGCCAGAAACCGTATGGTTGGACCTTAGAAGAGCTTTGATTCTAAACGATTTGTATAGATAAAAAATCTCGCATGCTCTGAGCGCTAACCGTAAACAGCATACAAACTTTAATTCCGGTTTAATGTCTTTTTCAAAATTATTTACATTTGTTTTATTTACTTTATTTACAACTACATAATCGCTTATAAATGAAATCCGATTAAAAGTATTTCAACTTGTTTATATCTTTATAATAATAATTTGATAGAAACATCTGTAACTATATCTGAGTAATCGACTTTATCGTTTATCGTTTTTGGGAACATCTGGAAGCTCTAAAATCGCACCGAGAGAATATACATATATTATAATTCCAGATCTTACCTTCGCAGCACACGTATTTCATTTTCCAACGATTCCTCTTTTCCTTTGAGAGCCTTTTTATCGATTATTTTAACAGCAAAGTGATCGCCGGGGGTCTCCTTACTTTCGGCCAATCGTACTTCCGAAAATGCCCCACTTTGAAATGTTTAATAATAAATAGTATTAAATAGATCATGTTAATATTCCAGTACTCACGTTCCGAGTAGGCCATGGAGATTATATTTCTCCTCAATTGAAACCTGTTTGTTCATTTCCTTGGCATCCTTCGATTTGGCCTTTTTGCCAGAATCTTTTTTGCCAAATAGTGGCATTACTTCAATTTTTGGTTCGATTTTATTGAGGATGGATCATCGAATTATCTGAAACGCAAATAATTTTACCAACTTGTTAAATCATATATTGTGGATCAGCTTATTATTCTTAGCCTCTAAACTAATTTCAAGATGATAACGATGATACAGAACAAAACTACATATGGGCACTTTCACAGTCGCGCACAGGACATTCGTACGCGTTCAAAAAAAAAAAAACGGTAGAAAGGAAGCGATTTTTTTTTCTTATGAAAGGCTTAGCATATATCATTAGCTAATAAAGCTCTTTCATTGGTGAAAATATTGATTTTGGGTATCTTTTCGTTTTAAGATAATTGCAAAATTAAAGTGATTCTCACGGGACACGAAACGGAAGTGGCTTGTGAGGTCAACCAATTCAATCGCCAATTTCAGCGAATCCAAAGGCAATATTTTAATGATGCCTTTTTAAAATGGTTATGTTTTTTTTTTAAGATGACTTTTATTATTTTTTTAAATTGAATTTTAAATAAATTCGCACGGGACATTGCCCACGGGACATTTTTTACCCTCACATTTTTATGGTATTGTTGTTGATGTTGTTGGAAAATATTTAACAAATGGTAAAAATGTTTTTAAATTTACAAAATATAGTGAATTTATACGTAACAGGAGTGATTTTAGAAACCAATTGACAGAGCATGATGCTTCTGTTTTAGAAGTTGTTTTCAAAAAAAAACATGCCCTAAAAACATCAAAATGGCAACAAATGCGTTTGCGCGACTTTGAATTCGATTTGTTAGATTTTAATATTTTTTTAAGCAACCATGTTAAAAAATTTCATTTTCCAGAACTTTTAATTTTTTAGCCCGCGGTTTTTGAGTAATGTTAGTTGCCTAATTTCTGGAAACCTCAAATATTGTTGGTGCTACTTAATTTTAATGCTTGCATAACATTCAATACATATATGAAGAAAATATCTCTATATAGTTACATACATCTACATAAATACACTTACTTAAATAAGTATTGGGGCAAAGGTTATACGAATCTGATTAAAAAATTATTCTGCATACGTATATACATATATGCATATACGAAATTCGTAAACAAGATCTGTCCGATCAGCAGCGACGCAGCTGATTACTATTGTTACTATAATCTATGTATTATTTTCAAAATAGTTGCATATATTTAATTTTGGATTCACGACGATTTTTAATTTATGTAGTTATATATATATTTAATGGGTGTTACAAAAACATTTGTAGACCTAGTTTATAATCTTCGAAATCGATCTATCAGAATATCGTGAATTTCCTTTCGCAATAAATGGATAAATATAAATAACAGTATAGATGTATAAAATATATAAATATATCAGGATATCGGGAATTACTTAATAACCCTTAATAAATAGAAAAATAGACGTAGTTCACTCACTTCTCTTCCGATTTACTTAAAATACAAGTTCTTCTTTCTTTGTGAATATGTACATACATACATACATCTATGCATAGGAATGTATATTGAAACATTCAGATGTTACTATTTGTTTGTATAAGCAGGTGAATGTGTGAGTGAATGTATGAGTGAATGTTTACATTTGTTGTTTATGTTTGCAGTTTTCAAATTAAATGCATACATACGAATTTATATACATATAATTTCGGATACTAAACATACCAACACATTTCAATATCCCCAATACATATGTACATATTTACATGTATGTATGATGTTCATATTGTATTGGAGATATTGAAATATATGTATATACTATATAATATTATATATATACATAAATACATAGTTTATTTTTTTAAATATATATACTATACATATAAATCGAATAAAGTATTATATATGTAGGATAGTACATATATGGTATACATATAAATATACCTATACATATATAGAATTCCTAAGTATTACTTAGAAATATGTGAATCAACTGAATGCAACTGTTGCACTACTTACATTAACACTGTTTATTAACACTGTTTTTACATTAACAGAGCACAGGACAAACCGATGTAATGCCTTCAAATTCAGTTTATAATATGAACTAAAAAGTTACACGGGTTTATGTTAAAATGATATTGATTTTTCAAGCCCAGATACAGGTTCTAATGTCTATCGAATAAAATAATATTTGGTCACACTGGCATTTCAAGTGATATCGATAAAAAATTCAATTTAAACATACATACATATATTAAAATAATTTGCTTTAAATCGTAAATTGCAAAATAAAAAATGTAAAAGCACAACGAGTTTATTTTTAATCATATTAAAGCACACGATTATAATATTTTGGATTCCTCGTGTTTTGCACATACGTCAACGTATCTACGGAATTGGAACAACGGCATTTTAATGCATGGAGGCAATGTTTAAATTTAAAATAAAAACCAGTAAGGACGGAGCTACAGTCGGACCTGCTGCATAACTTCGCTGTTTCTTCTCCATTTGTAATATAATTCACAGCACATGCCAAATTACAAATCAGTAGTTTTACATAAATACATTTTGAAAAACATTGTCTATTGCAAATCTTCGCTATTTCTATTAAAAATCATAATGTAATTTATAGCATCGGATGAGAATGCCATAGACTACGTACATGCTAAAATACAAGTCTGTAGCGCTATTATTGTGGCGTTTATAGTTTTCGATATGTTTGAAGAAGGTATAGATTTTTGATGATTCGCGGATGAAGGAGGCGAGATATGCATTATCTGACAACCTAAATCCGGTGTCTTTAGCTCTTATAGTTGCTGAGATCTAGGTGTTCATACGGACAGACACACAGACGGACAAACGGACCGACATCCTGAGCCAGAATGTATACAGTGGGTCGCAGCTTATTTCGTGCAGTTGCCTAAAAAAAAGTTCTACTCGTTATTCCTGCTAAACTAAGACAGATAATAAAAAAAATTGAAATGCAGTATTTTAATAGGGAAAGTTAACATGTTTATTAAACAAAAGTGATTTTCCTAATCATAAAAACAAAACAAATATTTAATAAAAACCAGTAAGGACGGAGCTACAATCGGACGCAACCGACTGTAGGAGACCCTGTACTTTGTGTTTTCTTCGCTGTTTCTTATTCGATCGTAATGTTATTCACAGCATCGATGGATATTGTCATAGACTACGTACATGCCACATCCCAAATCTTTTGCCTTAAAACTGAAGCTTTTGAACTGCAAATTGTTTCTAAATTTGTTTTTCGGTTAGCGGAGGAATGAGAGGAGTTATCAAAAAACCCAAACTAACTTGATCTGATGGCTGCATAGGAGAACATAAATACCAAAAAATGGTATTTCTAGCTCTTATAGTTTGCAAGATCTAGGTGGCTGCTCTGTCCGCGCTATCTTCGCTGTTTCTTTTCCGTTGGTAAAATAATTCACAGCATTGATGAATAATGCCATAGGCTGCGTACATGCCAAATCCCAAGTCTATAACTTTGAAACTGTGGCTGTAGTGGCGCTTACATACATTTATAAAACAATTCATTGGTGCATAACTTCGCTGTTTCTTCTCCGTTTGTAATGTAATTTACAGCATCGATGGATAATTCAATAGGCTACGTACATGTCAAATTACAAGTCTGTAGCTTTATTATTGTGGCTGTAGTGGCACATCCATGCATTTTGAAAAAAATTGTCTCTTGCATATCTTCGCTATTTCCAATTCAAATCATAAATAAACTATTAGCATCGGAGGAGAATACCATAGACTACGTACATGCCAAATTACAAGCCTGTAGCGCAATTATTGTGGCTGCTGTGGCGTTTATAGTTTTCGAGATTTTTGAGGTATGTGTAGATTTTTGATGATTCGTGGATGAAGGAGGCGAGATATCAAAAGTTTGAAACAAACTTGATCTGCTTGCATTAGTTGACTACCTAAATCCGGAAAGCTGGTGTCTTTAGCTTTTATAGTTGCTGAGATCTAGGTGTTCATACGGACGGACGGACAGACGGACGGACGGACATGGCTATATCAACTCAGCTCGTCGTCCTGAGTCAGAATATATATACTTTGTGGGGTCTACCACGCTTCCTTCTGCCTGTTACATACATCTGTCAGTTGCACTAAATTAATAGACCCTTTTACTTTTTTAAAGTACAGGGTCTAACAAAATGTACAGGCTTTTTTCATGCTGCAGCTTATTTCGTGCAGTATGTTTAAATTCAAAAAATTTAACATTTGGTCTTGAAATTTGGTCTTCCCACTGGACCAAAAGCTCGGAAACGATATCGCCTACGAGATTTAGGCGAAACATTGGCGAACGACGAGTATCGCCGGCGCTCTCGCAAACGATTCTCAAACGAATCACCCGTCGGTCAGTTTGTGGCAGAGAAAGTTTCGTTTACGAACCTTCGTTATCGAGCTCGTTTGCGAGTGTTTCGGCGATATCTTTTGCGATTCGCTGGCGAATCGTTTGCGAGCCTATTTCGATATCTTTTGCGACTTGTTTGCGAACCTTTTGCGATACTTTTTAGACCCTTTACTTTAAAAAAGTAAAAAGGGTCTATTAGTTTAGTGCAAAGAGGAAATGTATGTAACACCCAGAAGAAGGCGTGGCAGACCCTACAAAGTATATATATTCTTGATCAGGACGACAAGCCGAGTCGATATAGCCATGTCCGTCCGTCCGTCTGTCTGTCTGTCTGTCTGTATGAACACCTAGATCTCAGGAACTATAAGAGCTAGAGATACCATATTCGGTATTTAGGTTCTCCTAATCAGTAAGCAGCACGAGTTTGTTTTAGATTTTGGATACCTCCCCCCCCTTCCCCCGTAAACCACAAAAAGCTGCTGTAGCCGCAGTTTTGAAGCTATTGATTTGTAATTTGGTATTTAACTAGTTTATGAATGTGAAATTGGTTTCGATCAGATAAGAAACAGCGAACATATGCCACAGACAATTTGCCGCACTAGGCAGAGGGGGGGTTGGTGTGCCTTGCATACGCGGGTAGCTTAGTGTATGTGCGTCTGATTGTGTTTGTATGTTTTTTTATTAAATAAAATACATTTTTAATTGCACACCAAATTTTATTTTATTCCTCAAATTTGTATTGCACATACAAATAACATAACATTATTACACATTTTATTTGCGACTTCGTAGTTTAACAGTTTTCGTTTGGAGCTGCGAATAAAAATGGAAATAAATAAAAGCGCAATTAAAACAAAATTATTGAATTATAGTTATTGTTTTTAATAAAAATGATCACAACAATAGCACAAACAATAGCACAATTGAATAATTATAAATTTATTAAATACTTACCATCAAACTTTTTCCTTATTTCACCAGAAATTTTGTGCGCGTCTGTCGCGATTAAAAAGCCAAAAACGCAAACGTCCTGGAGAAGAGAACACGAGAGAGAGCGAACAATTCGTAGAAACGAGAACATAATACGAACACGAATAAGAAATACGAGCGACTAGCTTCGCTTTTTCTTTCGTTTGCGAGTTCGTTTACGACAGTTTTTGGCGAACCTTCGCCGCCTGGTCCAGTGGGTTATTATATGATCATTTAAAATTCTAACAAATATACATTTTTTGAGTCATTGAGCGGGTCATTGCTGAAGTGGTATCCCTAAGCCCTAGTACGGTACAATATATCATCCAACTACAAAAGCTAGAGATGCCGTTTTAGTTGCTATAGATAGGTAGTTATCTTACGCAGATCAAGTTTGTTTCGAAAATTGGATGTCACGCCCCCTTTATGCCCAAAAATCAATAAAACTCACACAACCTCGTGTTTTTGAACATAAAAAGTTGAATAACAAGCGTAATATTAAAAATCTCGCGGGCTAGCGCCCGCAAGAAATGACAGTCGGGCAAGACCGACTGTCTTATATCCTGTACCAAAGATCAGCCTTGCTAGTACAGTATTCTATTTAAAATATATTTTGAATCTAATGTATGGCCATTATTCGCGGTAGGTGCATGGCATCCAAAAATTGAAATAAACTTGTTCTGCGTATTGTTTACACCTTTAAAAAATTACCAAAACGGCTGCTCTAGCTATTATAGTTGCTGAGATATACGCGTTCAAATTGGTCAATGTATTGTATTTATGCCCATTGTTCGCGGTAGGGGCGTGGTATTCAAAATTTGGAATAAACTTGTTCTGCGTATGGTATACACCTTTCAAAAATGACCAAAACGGCTGCTCTAGCTCTTATAGTTGCTGAGATCGACGCGTTCATACAGACGGACAGACGGACAGACAGACAAGGCTAAATCAACTCGTCTTGTCCTCCTAATCAAGAATATATATACTTTGTGGGGTCTACCACGCCTCCTTCTGCCTGTTACATACATTCTGACAAAGTTAATAACCCTGTATTTCCCATTTTTCAATGGGTACAGGGTATAAACATAGAAGATTGTTATTTGTCTGTGTATTGAAGGTAGGATAATGAAATTTTGACACAACATAGATAACGAACATTTTTTTTTTTTGTTGAGGTGGGGAAAATGCCTTACGCATCATCACACTGCCGCCGCAAAATGTGGTATGTGGGGCTCGCACCCACTAAAAACCCCTCCTCTTATCAAGCCTATCTCCACTTCGGAAAAGCTTCCGCATTACTTCAAAAAAGGGGCCTCTTGCGCATTCGGCGCGCTCTTTTGCTCAGGCAGTTCTGCGTGAGGCCAGTATCTAAAAGCGGCCTCGCGCACCACAGAGCCGGGGGGCGCAGGGACTGCGTGAACCGCGCCGAACAAATATCGACGGGGCGCTATCTCAGTCGCGCTCCAGTTATTTTGAGAGGTTGCACTGGAAGCGGCGGAACACGTCCCGGACAAGAAAAGCACGTACAGTCCTCACAGAGTGCTCGGTCCAGCTGTCCTCCCGGGCTCATTCGTCCTCCCGACCACGCAACCCACGCCTATTTGATCCACGCTCGTCTCCTGCCGTTTATTTGTTCATTAACTCGAAAACCAAACGACAGGGGACATCCGCGAATCAAACCGGGTGGGTGGTTATTTCAGGCAGGGATAGCTTGGTCGAGCTTTGGCGCTGTCCGAACCAACGCGTTCCAAGCATGATCCGGACCGTGACATCTCCGGGGGAACTGCGAGTACCATCCCGCCGAGCCATGCTCGCACTGTGCTCGATGACAACCCTGCAACCCCTCCGCCCTGCAACTCCGAGGCGACGAGAAAACCGATTTCTGACACGAACCATCTAAACTACAATTGTGCGTTCCGGCCCAATTAGATTTAGATGGGAGGCGACCCAAAGAACTTACCTAGATGACGAACATTACTGCATCATTAACTCAAAAATCGCGTTTTTTGAGTTATGACACTCATCTGGTTCTTCTGGTAAATGAGCGATATGAGCATATCGCGCACGGGACTTTTGTACGCGTTCAAAGTAAAACCAGAATGGACGGAGCAGATCAGTCGGACGGGCCCGACTGTCTTATACCCTGCTGCGCTGCTGGGCTGCGCTGCTGCTGCTGCGCTGGTCCAGCGACACCAAGCATATGCTTGTTAATGCGCGAACCCAAGCCCACCACCCGCCCATCCGACCGAGGGGCGCACCGCGTATCGAGCGGAAAAAAAATACGATAGATCGCGGAATGAAACTACAAAGAATAAACAAATTTAAACAAAACTAAATATTATCTACGGGAGAGGTGTTGCAAGAGTGTCCATCTTAGTACAGGCACAAATTGGCACTGGAAATAATGTTAAAAAGGCTATTGTACTCACTACAAAGAACTCTAAATGGGTTATGAATAGAATAATTAGTACTACAGCGAGAAAGAGATAAGGGAATAAAGTTTCTAGTGTTTCTAACCGGAACAGTAAATCTAATTTGGGATATCAACTCTGGAGAGTCGACGTCACCATTAATTAACTTGTGCAAAAACATGACACCAAGCATTGTTCTACGGTCAGAAAGAGAAGGAAGATTAATTAACAAAAGTCTACTTCGGTACGGAGGAAGGCGAGTGTTAGTATCCCAATTAAGATTACGCAATGCAAAAAGAAGAAACTGTTTCTGCACCGACTCAATTCTATCCTGGTGGACTCTGTACTGGGGACCCCAAACACAGCATCCATATTCCAGAATAAAGCGAACTAGAGCAGTATACAGGGTTTTAGTAGTATGGGGATCGTTGAACTCCTTTGACCAGCGCTTAATGAATCCTAGAACTCCCATAGCCCTACCAACGACTGATGAGATATGCTTATCAAACTTAAGTTTTGGATCAAAAGGAATACCTAGATCATTAAATAATTCGACTCGCTCCAGAACCGTATTGGCAAGCTTATAAGAATTCAAATGGGGAGTACACCTATAAAAAGACATTAATTTACACTTACTACAATTTAAATTTAGAATTTAAATTTAGAACACCACAAGTGGAAATTATCCAATTCATGGTGCAAAATACAGCTTGCCTCGGAGTCGCAATAGGATAGACAAATTTTTACATCATCAGCGTACATAAGAACCCGAGAGTATTTAAAAATTGAGGGCAAATCATTTATAAATAATGAAAATAGTAAGGGACCAAGATGACTACCTTGAGGTACACCAGAAGTTACAATAACTGGCTTAGAGACAGAGCCCTTGAAATATACTTTTTGAAACCGACCTAAAAGGTAGTCAGAAATCCATAAAGTTAAATTTTTAGGAAAACCTAAAAGGTCAAGTTTGTGTAGGAGAAGCGCATGGTTGACCGAATCAAACGCTTTACTATAATCAGTATAAATTACATCCGTTTGCATTTTATTTTCAAATCCCTTAATTACGAGAGAAGTGAATTCCAATAAGTTAGTGGTTGTAGATCTATTTTTCACGAATCCATGTTGAATAGGTGAAATAATAGACTTACATAAATGTTGAATTTGAGAAGTTATCAGCTTCTCAAACATTTTTGGAATAGCAGACAACTTAGATATACCTCTATAATTATTTGCATCAGACTTGTTTCCTTTTTTAAGGAGGGAAATTCTGTAGGACTCCTTCCAAATTTGTGGAAAGGAGCTAGACTCAACGGACAAATTTAAAAACTTAATTAAAGGCTTACAAAGACCATCAGCGCAATATACCTACTTTGTTTATTAACCGATTTCAATGCGCTTTTAAGGATAGTTATAGTTAGTTAATAATATACCAAATAACAACATTCTATGTTTAATATTACGCTTGTTATTCAACATTTTTTGTTAAAAAACACGAAGTTGTGTGAGTTTTATCAATTTTTGGGCGTAAAGGGGGCGTGGCATCAACGATTTGAAATAAACTTGATCTGCGTATGGTATATACTTACCTATAGCAACCAAAACGACTGCTCTAGCTTTTGTAGTTTCCGAAAGCGACGCGTTCATACAGACGGCCAGACAGACAGACAAACAGACAGAAAGGGCTCAATCGACTTAGCTCATCTTCTTGATCAAGAATATATATAGTTTGTGGGGTCTGCCACGCCTCCTTCTGCCTGTTACATACATTCGCACAAAGTTATTAACCCTGTTTTTCCCATTTTTCAAATAGGCACAGGGTATAAAAAATCTAAATTTAGAGAAATCGAAGTCTTAAAGAAAAAGTTCTGATATATTTATGCAGCGAAACATTTAAGAATTATAAAATATATTCTTCAAATGTGGAATATATATTTAAAGCTAGAACTGGCTAAAATGAACTTGAGAATATGGTAAATTTAAAGCTATAAGCTAGATTGAAAATTTTTTATGCTTTTCCATTTCAAAATATGCTAATTCTAGCCTATAATAAGCTAAACTGGCAACACTGGTTGCAAGTTGCAAAATGTTTCAAACGCATTCACCAGGTTACATCATAGAGTAACTACTCCAAGTGCCGAAATGTCCGCCCCTTTTTATCGATAGCAAAAGATTATCAACCAGATCGGATCGGTCTGCTAAATAACATACGGCTTGTCTGTTAAATAACAGGCTCGCTTCCATAACAATGTTATCTTAACAGACTTGCTCGTTTGTTTTGATTTTCTTATTCTCTACCTACTCGACCGCATTCCATACGATGGCGTACCGAAGGCATGCCGACGGCATTCGTTTTGCATTATGTGGCTTCTGCTTTGGTTTTTGAGTTTTGAGTTTGTCTCTCTTTCGTTTGGACTGTCGCACCATAGATACTCTTTCAAATTGCCTTGTATTCCGCTGCCGCTAGATATAAGGCAATTTTTGTAAAGGGTATTGAGTGGTTAGCATTGAGAGCAAATTTATCTTGTTCGCTATGCTTTCGGTGTTCAGCGAGGTTGCCAAAAATTTCATGTGTGGCCTTGGATGCGTTTGTTTCTACGTTTGCTTGTCGCCTGTTAGTTCTCATAGTTATTTGCTGTTGCTTGTGTGGCATTGGCTGGGCTGGCTCGTGTGGGGATGTATGTACGTACATACATACATAATTATGTACATATGTACCTGTTCGATGTATGGATTTTGTAAATGCTTTTTACAGGTGTGAAATTCTTAAACATTTTGTATGGCCTTATTATATTCAAATTTCAGCTAATTTAATTGCAATTTACCGTTTACATATATTTTTGTATTTATCTATAACTTTTGGTTTGGCTATCTTATGGCAAATTCGTTTATAAATGCCTGCAATTTTTTTTAATATTATTTTTGACGTTCATAATAAAATAAAAAAATTTTTAATTATGCTTAAAAAATGTATATGTAATTCATAAATTTTATTTACAGCATACCGTCGATAATTGCAACCACATTAAATATACAATTTACTAATTTCAATTAAATACACAATTAAATATTAAATATACAATAAAATATTTGTATACAATTAAATATTTGTATGTTGTGTGTTTTATTGAACTTAGTAAATTGTATATTTAATATGCATATGTACATTTTTGTAACTAACTAGGTTGCTGTTGTCTATGTTGCATATTTAATTGTATATGTAGTAGATTTACTGAAGAGAATATGTTAAATTCAAATGTAACAGAAATTATGTTAATTCTTAAGAGTCCTACATTGAATAAAGCAGAAAAACACACTGTAATAACCAAAGAGAGAAAGAGATCATTCTGTTATAAAGAGAGCATCATTTGAGTGTGACTTAAATGAGCATGGCGCCTGGCGTGGTTATACTGAGAGAACTGTCCTACGAAAGGATGATGAAATAGTTGATCGAAATGACGAAATAGAATACAGAGAGTATGAGAGCGATGGCTTGTGAGTCAGTCAGCTTCCAGACACGCAACAGTAAACACGCAGGCGATTTGCTGTGCCGATATTATAATGGAAGAGGAAAATGTATTGTCTTCTCCAACTCCACCACCCTTTTCTCCTATATATATTTTATTGAAATTAGTAAATTGTATATTTAGTATAATTGTATATTTTGTATATTCAGTTGAATTAAATTATATAATTATAAACAAATGAATTCGGATGTATTGTTGAAATATGTTCGTCGTCTTATTAATTAATTACGATATTACTTTAAATGTTTAAATAAAACATACTAAAAAAATTAATTTCAAATCGAAAAATATATCTATCTCTTAACTCGGAATAAAATTTGCTGAATTTTGAATATAATATGTCTATACTAGTTACCAAAAAAGAAAATAGGTACAACTAAGTACTGCAAGCAATTAGCCTGCAATTGCAAGCAATTGCAAACCATCGTACAAGAAACGCCAACAACAATCTACAAGCAACGCAGAAATTTGAAATTTGCTTCGTACGATCGAACGACAAAGGCCCGACGGCAAAAGCAAGCGAACGAGCAAGCATTGTTAATTTCCAACATGTAGTTGCAAACTTAATACCCTTTACTTATTTTTCGCATTTTTTGGCGGTGAGGCAATAAAAGAAAAAATACAGAGTATTAATATTGCTGCTAAGCGAATGAACAAACAAAATTGTAAGCGAAGGCAAATCGTTCAAATTCTCATCAGCCAACACACATACAAGCACACTTACACACAAGTCACACATACAGGCATGCATATGTATGTTTGCACACGACAGCATGAGAGAAATACAAAAAGAAGCGCACGACAGCAAGAGAATCACAACAAAATGAAAGAAGGAAATGCAAAACAGAAGAATAACAACGAGTGCACACAGGCCTTGCTTTCAGTGATGATAGCCTGGTGTAAATCGAAGAGCGGGCTCACTCTGGATGCCTCTGTTAATTAACATTCTGTTAAATAACAGGATCCAATCCGGGTTGATAATCTTCCACCGATAACGACAACAGGGGGGCGGACATTTCGGCTCTTGGAGTAGTTACTAGGTTACATGAAGCAAAGGGTTGCATTTTATAGGGTATCGGGTAACCTGGTGAATACAACCAATATCAAAAGAAGCGCCCCACTTAATAGGCTGTTTATACTGAGTGATGAATCACAAAATGGATTATTTCGCTGCGTTTGCCATAAGCCCTATGTGGGTAGAAGAAGAGCCGAAGAGCGTAATCCGCAAAACTTAATTGACTGAAATAAAAGAAGCGAAATGAATTAAAAGAGTAAAATAATAAATGGGCCGATGCAACATTATTTCCAAATGCACTATTTTTAATGTTGCTACTAATTTCTATGCCCTGTACCTAATCAAAATGGTTGAAAATATATATATTATATTACAATTTTTTCCTATCCTGCTAATTATAACGTAGCAATATCGTAGCTCTTGCCTCGCTCGCTCTCTAGATTCACATAACTAGCCGTGTTTTCTTGTTTGTTTACGTTTTCAATGGGCGAACAGTTGATCGCGTGACGCATCTTAGGTGTAAACACTTGCATCATTTTTAGAATATTCTGCTCAGTGTAAAAACGGTATAAGTTGTTAAGATAACATGGCAACGAAAGCGAGCCCTATTGCTTTTGATTAAAATGTGCGGACATTGCGGCTCTTTATCGCTAGTTACTCTACGGAATACCCTTACGGTGTAAATATGTTACATTTTCAGCACTCCGCTTTGGTCACACTGCCAACCCAAGGCAGACAATGTTGAAAAATATCAAATATGGCAGCACTGCGCTTTTATTGCATATGTATGCACACCTACACACACCGATGCACACTCTTGTATGCCTAAGAAAAAATGAATACAAAGTTAAACAGTTAAAAGTGTTTAATAAAACAACCATTACAGTTACTCTGTGTTGTCGTGTTTTTAATATAATATTAATATTGAGTCGTTGGCTGGCCAAAAACGCCAAATGTGTATACTTACAAGGCATGTGTATACACATACATACATACGCATTTGTGCATCACAAAAAAATAACTAAAAAACCAAATTAAAATAAAAAAAATACACAAACTTTTATTGCCGCTGTAAGTATAAAACAAAAGAAATGCCAACAAAAATGCCGACGCTAAATTAACTAATGAATTATCAGCTCTGTGTGTGTGTGTGTGCCATACATACATATGTATGCACATTCATTGCATGCGCATGGATGTGTGTGTGTGTCGCGTTTGTGTGTGTGCGATGTATATTTTGTTGGCATTGTGAGTCGGGCTCTGAACTCCCCCCCCCACCCCCTCACGCTTCTTCACCTAGCTTCACACGGCATCCTGATCAGTGCTGTCACCTTAGCCACTTTGTGGCTACATCTATCCACTTTTAGAGCTGGTTAGCAAGTTTTCTTTTAAAAATACTATTAAGCCACAAATTCACCCATTTTTTCGACTCTGTTTTTGGATCCTTTACTTTAAAAAAATAAAAGGGTTTATTAAGTGAGTGCATGAATTGTGTGTAACACCCAGAAGGAGGCGTGGCAGACCCCACTAACTATATACTTATATTCTTTGTCAGAAGGACGAGCTGAGTCGATGTAGCCATGTCCGTCTGTCCGTCTGTCTGTCTGTAAAAACACCATGATCTCAGCAACTATAAGAGCTAGATTTACCATATTCGGGATTTAGGTTCACCTATTCAGTAAGCAGATTAAGATTGTCTTCGATTTTATTTTGCTTTGTAACTAGTTTGGTAATTTCTATCGATGCTGTGAATTTCGTTTTGATCGGAAAAAAATCAACGAACTTATTGCATATACTTACAGTAAAAGGTCGGTTACGTTCAACTGTAGCATTCCGTCCTACTGATCTGCCCCGTCCATATATTTTCGTCTCTGTTTTCGAATTATTAAAGCAAATTTCCATAGTTTGATAAAGGCTCAGCTCAAAGCTATTCTTGGTAGAGAACAAATTATGGGAATTCTATGAAGATTTTAATGTTAGATAGATATTTGTTTTAAATTTAGAATAAAAATCTTACAAAAAAAATACAAACGATTAATTAATATTCGAAAATGTTAGAGATACGGAAAACAGAGATATGGAATATGTTGCTATAATTATGTATTCGTTTAACATTAAAAAAGTAAAAAGGTTCTATTAACTTAGTGAAAAAAGGAAATGTGTGTAACACCCAGAAGGAGGGGTGCCACGCTCCATAAAGTATATATATTCTTTATTTTTATTTAGATTCTTCTAATTCGTGAGCAGCACGAGTTTGTTTTAGATATTGGATACCTCCCATTTTATAACGTATTATTTATATAGACCTCTAAGAAAAACGAAGCAGATAATTTTTAGCCTTGTTTAGCCACTTTTTCTTTTAATTTTTGACTCCAAAAATCTGGCAGCACTGATTCAGATTACAAAGGGGTAAAAAAACAATCATAAATAACAATATAGCCGAACAGTAGCTACAATTATTTATAAAAAAAATTCGGACGGGCCTGTAAAATATCCTGTACACTATATTGTAAATATAATTCTATAAAAGTGTCAGTTAAAAAATTCGAATTTATGTGGGTTTCATTGATTTTTGGGCGTAAAGGGGGTTTGGCATAAAAAATTTGAAATATACTTGATCTGCGTATTGAATACATCTACCGATAGCAACACAAACGGATGCTCTAGCTCTTGTAGTTTCCAAAATCTCATCGTTTATTCGAACGGACAGATAGAATAAATCGACTTAGCTCGTCACCCTGATCAAGAATATAAACACTTTGTCGGATCTGCCACGCCTTCCTTTTGAGTGTTACACAAAAAGGTGATAAATGTATAGACTATTTTACTTGTTTTAAGTATAGGGGCTAAAAAGTTGGATTTTTTTAAATATGTTAACATCTATATGGGATTATTAATTTCTCTCTTTCAGCAGTGTCCTGGACCTTGTGAATATGGATAGAAATACTTGGATCTATTGCTCAACGCACGCCGCGATTCCAAATTGAATTTTTAAATAGATTTATCGGGACAAAGTGTCGATATTGATTCATCTATAATATATACTTAAACACTGGATTATGCGCCGTATCGAAAATATGAAAGATAGTAATGATTCTCAATCTTCCCCCGATACGATGCCTTTAAGTATTGCACCTCATTTTGTATCATTGTGGGTGGTAAAGTTTTGGATGGCTTTCCGATTGAAGGAGATTTATAGAATCTTAGCTTTTGGCTATATTTTAAAACTTGCAAGCGCCGATCAAGGTGAGTGATAACTATACTATTAATAATTGTCTATAAATCCATAAAATAAATATCGGATGATACGAATTATATATTTACAGTCATTTTATTGGACACTACGAGAGAAGCCACATTAGAATGGACAAGATATCCCTATGGTCCTCAAGCCCAAACACCAGGCGTAAGTATTACACTTTATCCAGTATACTTTTAAATGGTTTTAAATTTAAATTTCTGCTCAAGTGGGTGGAAGAATCATTTACAGATTTTGTAAAGGGAATTAACTGGCGGAGTTACGTGGTCTGCGATGTGGCCTATCATAATGTTAACAACTGGCTTTGGTCGCCATTTATCGATCGTGGTCCCGCCAACCGCCTCTATATAGAAATTCAATTCACAATACGAGATTGTTCGCTGTTTCCAGGTAACATAATATTATATATTGTATCTCTAATCAAGAAATCAGGAAGTACGAAGCCCATCGGTCGAACGGAAAGTCGTAAGGTCGAACGCCTATAACATTGTTCGATAACTTTTAATAAAGCTGCGTTTTTAAGAGGTTTCATATACGATTCAAAAGTGTTTTGGAACTGATCTGAGTTTAAAAAACAATCCAGATATCGGGCGGTTTATTTTTATTGGGTTTTTTCCAATGATAGATGCAAATAAACCGATCATCCTTATTTAGGGTTTAAATGAAAGATTTAAGTAGATTTAACCGGGTGCATGTCATAACGCCCAGTGTCATAGCGAACCTGCCTGCGGCCCACAAGAAAAAAAAACATAAAGCCCGCGGGATTTTAAAAGTCACAGAACGCCCGCGGGCGCTATGACTATAGTCTTTCAACCGACGAATCTGCTCGATTATTATATCGATTAATCGATTTAATTGAGTTTTAGTCGTGAATCGATCGAAAAGATAGATTCTTGAAAGTTCTGGATCGAACCCAACTTTAATATATAACATATATCAATTGATTAAAACCAGATATATATTTTAATTTGCTAGGAAATGCTTTGTCCTGCAAGGAAACGTTCAGTTTGTTATTCTATGAATTCGATGCTGCGACTCGGGAGCCTCCCCCATGGCAAACGGACAGCTACAAACTGATTGCTCGCATCGCGGCTGGAGAGGGGCGTTTCAATCAAAACTCCGATGTGGATATCAATACAGAAGTAAAAAGTATAGCTGTTAACAAGAAGGGCGTCTACTTTGCGTTCCGTGATCAGGGGGCTTGTATTAGTGTACTGGCAGTTAAGGTATTCTATATAACCTGCCCCGCGGTTACCGAGAATTACGCCCATTTTAATGAGACGCCCACTGGGCGGGAGATTACAATAATTGAGAAGCAAAATGGTACATGCGTTGAGAACGCAGAGCCCTACGAAACACCCACATATCTTTGTAAGGGCGACGGCAAATGGACCATACTTACTGGAGGGTGTCGTTGTAAGGTTGGATTTGAGCCAAACGATGTGAACAACACTTGTACAGGTAAGCAAAATTTCCCATTTTATGAAATCATAATGAAATATGTACTTACAAACACAATCCAAGACAATTGTCTTGTGGCATATCTTCGCTGTTTCTTATCTGATTGTATTGCAATTCACAGTGTCGAAAAATAATGTCATAAGCAACAAGCATGCCGAATTACAAGCTTGTGGCTTAAAGCTTTTAAACTGTGGCTGCAGTATTTTTTTGCGATTTGCTTGGGAAGGCAAATGGCTATATGTGCAGAATTTGCTTTTTCTATTACCGTTATTTCGACAAAGATTTCAATATTTTGAGTATACACGTTTATTCTCTTATTCATTGTGATATTTTTCCATTGAAAATGGGAAAACAGGGTTAATAACTTTGTGCGAATGTATGTAACAGGCAGAAGGAGGCGTGGCAGACCCCACAAACTATATATATTCTTGATCAGGAAGACGAGCTGAGTCGATATAGCCATGTCTGTCTGTCTGTCCGTCTGGATGAGTGCGTAGATCTCAGCAACTATTTTTTTTTTTTTTTTTTTTTGTGAAAATATAAAAATTTATTTACTTTATTTTATGGTATACTATTACTGTTATGTGTAGTAATTTGTACCATAGTGATAAACAGCAACTATAAAGCAAAATTCTAACTGCTACAACAAAACCGACATAAAAATCGCCCACACACCGTACAATACACTTAACACATTTTTTAACAAAACAAAATCAAAAATAGAAACTTTAGATAAAAAAGAAGTCATATACGAAATATCATGCAATGGAAATGAAAATGAGACATGCAACAATGTATATGCTGGTACTACAAAATCAAAGCTAAAAATAAGGACGGAGCTACAGTCGGACGCAACCGACTGTAGGAGACCCTGTACTTTGTGTTTTCTTCGCTGTTTCTTATCCGATCGTAACGTAATTCACAGTATTGATGGAGATTGACATATACTACGTACATACCAAATCCTAAGTCATTAGCTGTTCAACTGTAGATTTAAAACTGAAAACTGTTGCTAATTTGGTTTTTCGGTTAGCGGAAGAATGGAAGGAGTTATCAAAAAACCTAAATTATCTTGATCTGATGGCAGCATAGGAAAACACAAAAACCAAACTGTTAAACTGTGGCTGTTGTGGGACTTACATACATTTATAAAATATAGGGACGGGGCAGGTCAGTGGGACGGAGGCTACAGTCGGACGTAACCGACCGTTGGAGACCCTTTACTTTGAGTATATGTACATACTAACACAATCAGACGCACACACACTAAGCTACCCGCGTATGCAAGGCACACCACCCCCCCTCTGCCTAGTGCGGTAAATTGTCTGTGGCATATGTTCGCTGTTTCTTATCCGATCGAAACAAAATTCACAGCGTCGATAGAGAATGTCTTAAACTAGTTAAATACCAAATTACAAATCAATAGCTTTAAAACTGTGGTTACAGCAGCTTTTTGCGGTTTGCGGGGGAAGGGGGGGGAGGTATCCAAAATCTAAAACAAACTCGTGCTGCTTACTGAATAGGACAACCTGAATCCCGAATATGGTGTCTCTAGCTCTTATAGTTGCTGAGATCTAGGTGTTCATACAGACAGACAGACGGACAGACAGACAGACGGACAGACGGACATGGCTATATCGACTCGTCTTGTCGTCCTGATCAAGAATATATATACTTTGTGGGGTCTGCCACGCCTCCTTCTGGGTGTTACACACATTTCCTCTTTGCACTAAGTTAATAGACCCTTTTTACTTTTTTAAAGTAAAGGGTCTAATAAAAAAAATTGTTTGTTACATAACTTCGCTGTTTCTTGTCCGTTTGTAATGTAATTCACAACATCGACAGATAATTCTGTAGGCTACATACATGTCAAATTCCAAGTTTGTAGCTCTAATATTGTGGCTGCAGTTGCACATCAATTCATTTTGAAAAACATTGTCTATTGCATATCTTTGCTATTTCTATTTCAAACCATAATTTAATTCAAAGCATCGGTGGAGAATGCCATAGACTACGCAAATGCCAAATTGCAAGTCTGTAGCTTTATTATTGTAGCTGCTGTGTGCGTTTATAGTTTTCGAGATTTTTGAGGTGGGTGTAGATTTTTGATGATTCGCGGATGAAGGAGGTGAGATATCAAAAGTTTGAAACAAACTTGATCTGCTTGCATTAGCTGACTACCTAAATCCGGAAAGGTGGTGTCTTTAGCTCTTATAGTTGCCGAGATCTAGGTGTTCATACGGACAGACGGACAGACAGACAGACGGACAGACGGACATGGCTATATCAACTCAGCTCGTCGTCCTGAGTCAGAATATATATACTTTGTGGGGTCTACCACGCTTCCTTCTGCCTGTTACACACAGCTGTCATTTGCACTAAATTAATAGACCCTTTTACTTTTTATACCCTGTGCCCATTTGAAAAATGGGAAAAACAGGGTTAATAACTTTGTCAGAATGTATGTAACAGGCAGAAGGAGGCGTGGCAGACCTCACAAAGTATATATATTCTTAATCAGGGAGACGAGCTGAGTCGATTTAGCGATGTCCGTCTGTCTGTCCGTCTGTTTGGATGAACGCGTCGATCTCAGCAACTACAAAAGCTAGAGATGCTGTTTAGGTTGCTATAGATAGGTAGTTATCTTACGCAGATCAAGTTTATTTCAAATTGTTGATGCCACGCCCCCTTTACGCCCAAAAATAAATAAAACCCAAACAACCTCGTGTTTTTTAACATAAAATGTTGAATAACAAGCGTAATATTCAAGATAGAAGGTTGTTATTTGGAACATAAGCTCTCTTGCATTATATTTAACTATCCTGAAAAGCGCATTAAAATCGGTTATGAAATACAGGAGATATAAGCTTCACAATAGTTAAACTTAAACGTTTAAAAACAATCGTAATATTGAACATAGAAGGTTGTTATTTGGTATATATACTCTCTTCTATTATATTTAACTATCCTGAAAAGCGCAGTAAAATCGGATAATAAACAAAGTAGATATAAGCTACGCAATTGGCAGCGCAGCACAGCAGCGCAGCAGCAGCAGCGCAGCTGGCGCACGTAAAAAGGGAAAAAGAAGAAGAAGTACTGCTGATACGTTTAGAGTGACAGTTTTATAAAATTGTATATTAAATAAAAGGCACAGGGTATTCTACAGTCGGGCCCGTCCGACTGATCTGCTCCGCCCATTCTGGTTTAAAGTACAGGGTCTAAAAAACAGAATCGCGCAACACAAATCGGATTTTAAGTTACGTTATCAAAATAATATACAAAAAACAGCCCTACTAGCCCACTGCAGCAATACAAACCACACGCCTAACTTTGAAGAAGTTAAAGTATTACAACAAGAACGTCACTACAACAAACGATACACTCTTGAAATGCTGCACATAATAAAAACACCAACAAACAAAAGACTGAACTACAAGACTGACACTGAAAATTGTGCTCACTTATACAGACATTTACTAAGCTAAAACAGTTCATAACTCCACGTCAAACAGAGCAGACGTGTCAAAAATTGCGAGTCTCTTGTATAAAAAAATTTAAAATATTTAATTAAATTATATACTGCTCCGCCAATTCTGGTTTGTATTTGTATTTTTTTTATGTTTCCAGAATGTCCGGCCGGGACTTTTAGATCAGCTGAGGTGCGAAAATGTGTGCCATGTCCGCCGAACTCGAATAGTCTAAAAACCGCTTCTCCCTTGTGCAAATGCGTGCCAGGACATTACCGACATCCTGCGGACGGACGGCATATGCCATGCTACAAATTACCCGGGGCACCCACAAATGTTACGCTCCTATTCGTTGATCAAACAAGTGCAATAATATCTTGGAGTGCGCCACAGAATGTGGATGTTACGTTCGGAGAGAAATATCATAGCGATGTTATCTATAAGGTGCGTTGTAGCATCTGCAGCTCCAATGTTGTCTTCAATCCATCCGCAGATACTTTCAATGAGACGAAGATAACGCTCACTAATTTGGAACCTGTAACGAGCTATACGGTTGAGATCCATGCCACAAACAGTGTCTCCTATTTGGTGGACATCGGACAACCTTACGCAAACGAATCATTTTTATACAATGAAAATCAATTGGGAAACGTAACATCAACCCTAAATTTTAATAGCCCTCAAATCGATCTGAACGATATCAAAACAAATCATGCGGAAATTGTATTTACCACCGAGTCGGTGATGTTAACGACAACAGTTTTTAATTTACGCATAGTATCCATAACGAGTACGGAGGTTGATTTAATCTGGGATAAACCCGTACAGAGCGACACACCCATTATTGAGTTATATGAGGTTCGTTGGTTTCCCAAAACCGATCTGGATGCGATCAATAAAACCGCTCTGAGCACAAAGGATACAAAAATGCACATTGATAATCTGATTGAAAACACCGAATACGGTTTTCAAGTACGGTGCAAAACCATCAACGGTTTTGGATCTTACAGCAATATGGTCTACGCTCAAACCCATCATTCCGTTGCCTCAGGTAATATCTAAATAGCAACAAGTTGATTCTATATGTTATATGTTTTCTATATACTATATATAGTGTACGATGATTCCATTCAAATCCGTTTCATTGCTGGAGCTATTGTGTCCGGAGTGTTCTTCCTGGTAATTTTTATTGTGGCAACGGTTTACTTCATGAGATCCAAACATCAGGATGAGCTCGATAAGAAGTCCACAAACCATTTGCCATTGCCGATGGATTATGCCAGTAATGAAGGTAAGCTTTTTATAACTTTGGGTATATATATTCTTGATCAGGGAGACGAGCTCAGGCGATTTTGCGATGTCCGTCTGTATAAACGCTGAGATTTTGGAAACTACAAAAGCTAGAGCAGCCGTTTTGATCAAGTTTGTTTCAAATCTTTTATGCTACTCCCCCCATTACGCCCCCAAATATTATTTACCTCCGCATTTTTCAACATAAAAAGTTGAATAACAAATGTAATATTCAACATAGAATGTTGTTATTCGGAATATATATTCTCATCTATTATATTTAACTATCCTGAATAGCGCATTGAAATCGGTTTATAAACACAGGAGATGTAAGCTAAGCAATATTGCATGCGTTGCGTTTACGCGTGGGAATAGCGTTCGAGAGGGATGGCAATAACTGGCATAAATAAATATACAATATTTTTTAAATCATATATCAAATAGAGAGTTCAGGGTATTCTACAGTCGGCTGCGTCCGACTAATCTGCTCCGCCTATTCTGGTTAAAATTCAAATAATATCCTCCTGCATCCATTTAAAATTTGTTAAAAAAAACAAGTTAGTAACTTTATTTATAAGGATTGTATACACAATTTGTATACCTTGTAAACAGGTAAAAACGATTAGTAACTTTTGGATAATGTATGTATGAGGCAGAAAGAGGCGTGGCAGTCTGAATTAAATCATGGTACGGACAAAATTGTAAGAAGAAGAAGCATCACTACTACTATTTCATATAACATTTTTTCAAATAATATAGTATATAGGGTATTTTGTGAGTTGCGCGCACAATCGAAGCTTTTTAATTTTCCGAAAATTAATGTGAATTAATCCAACTTTAATCTGTTTATATCCCTTTAATGTGAATCACAAATGTTTTTTAAGGACTCGTTGTGACTTATAGTAAGTTTATTGAATAATTTATCGAATTTATTTATCGAATAACAACTTTAGTATATTTGATTATTTGGGAGAACAGAATTTCGATTGTTTTTATAACATTAGAGAACAATATATATTGCTTTAATTTTATCTTTATTTTTAGTAAATGCCATGGATACAACTCCAATTGTCAAGACTCTACATTCGAATGGTATATAATTTGACTCGTTTCTTTTTATACTAAACTAATTCTTATGGTGCGGGTTTTTCAAATCTCAAACAAGTATCTTCATTTTATCTAAATTATATACATATATATGGTACTCATATATTCACCTATTTGTTCTGTCCTAAATTTTGCAGTGACAACTCCACTATTCGGAAACAGTCGCAGTTATGTGGATCCCCATACTTATGAAGATCCGAATCAAGCGATCCGAGAATTTGCACGTGAAATCGATGCAAATTACATAACAATCGAAGCGATAATCGGTAATTATTTTTTAAACAATCGAGTTAAGAACCGGAATCGATTTATTAGACCTTTTACTTTAAAAAAGTAAAAAGGGTCTATTAAGTTAGTGCAAGTGTGAAATGTTTGTAACACCCAAAGGGAAGAGTAGCAGACCCAACAAAGTATATATATTCTTGATCAGGACGACACGCCGTCCGTCTGTCCGTCCGTCCATCTGTATGAACACCTAGATCTCAGCAACTACAAGAGCTATAGACACCACATTTGGGATTTAAGTTCTCCTATTCAGTAAGCAAGATCAAGTTTATTTTAGATTTTGGATACCTCTCCGCCTTCCCCAGCAAATCGCTAAAAACCGCACCTACCTGATGAATCTTGCACACTTCAAGCACGACAACAGTCCCAACATTAAAGCTACACATTATCCAAATATTTTGGATATAATAACTTCCCATTTTCGAAATATTTTTAATATAAAAACTTGCGATATCCGAAATATTTTGGATATAAAAACTTCCGCTATCCGAAATATTTTGGATATAAGAACTTTCGATTTCCGAAATATTATGCATATTAATATACACTTACGAATTTTAGGTGGAGGCGAATTTGGAGATGTTTGCCGCGGTCGTCTCAAAATTCCGCCCAACTTTGTGCAAGATATAGATGTTGCCATTAAGACCTTGAAGCCAGGTATACACTTTTCATCCAATAATCAGGAATTTTTTGAATGCTAATTGCTACATTTATTGATCACAGGATCTTCGGAAAAAGCCCGATGCGATTTTCTGACTGAAGCTTCGATAATGGGCCAATTTGATCATCCGAACGTTATATACCTCCAAGGAGTTGTTACGCGCTCGAATCCCGTTATGATCATAACGGAATATATGGAAAACGGTAGCCTCGATACATTTCTGCGTGTTAACGACGGCAAATTTCAAACCCTGCAGCTGATTGTGATGCTACGGGGCATTGCCAGTGGCATGTCCTATCTGAGCGATATGAATTACGTGCACCGCGACCTGGCAGCTCGAAATGTACTCGTCAACGCTCAGCTCATCTGTAAAATCGCCGACTTTGGACTGTCGCGTGAAATTGAAAATGCCAGTGACGCCTACACAACTCGAGTATGCCCAAACATTGCTAATATTTTTATAAAAAATGAAAAAACAGGGTTAATAACTTTCTGTCCTGTCTGTCCTGTCCGTCCTTCTATATGAACGCTAAGATTTTGGAAACTACAAAAGCCATAACAGCCATTTTGGTTGCTATCGTAAGGTGTATTTAATACGCAAATCAAGTTTATTTCAAATCTTTGATTCCACGCCTCCTTTGCACCCAATATCCATTAAACCCACAACATCGTAATTTTCAACAAAAAAAGCGTAATATTGAACATAGAATGTTGTTATTCGGATTATATACTCTCTTCTATTATACTTAACTATCCTGAAAACAAAGGAGATAATATCGATACAAATTTGAACAAAATAAGTTGAATAAGAATGTTGTTATTCGAAAAATACATTCTCCTCTATTATATTTAGCTATCGTGAAAATTGAAATTGGTTAATAAACAAGCTACGCAATATTGTATGCGTTGCAACGCATATAAAATAAGGTCGGGCCCGTCCGACTGATCTGCTCCGCCCATTCTGGTTGTTATAAAAAATTCGGTTTATTCCCTCTTCTCTTTTTTAGGGTGGAAAAATTCCAGTACGCTGGACTGCGCCGGAAGCAATAGCTTTTCGTAAATTTACATCAGCATCGGACGTATGGTCCTACGGTGTCGTC
The DNA here is from genome assembly GCA_035045125.1 of Hypselothyrea guttata. Classification (NCBI taxonomy): domain Eukaryota; kingdom Metazoa; phylum Arthropoda; class Insecta; order Diptera; family Drosophilidae; genus Hypselothyrea; species Hypselothyrea guttata. The sequence continues at coordinate 47,425 of JAWNNJ010001496.1, forward strand.
TTGTGGGAGGTTATGTCATATGGCGAACGTCCTTATTGGAATTGGTCGAATCAGGTATGCATTAAAGCTTTGAGATAACTTAGTACTATAAATTTGGGTCCATTGGATAGATATTTAATCTATCTAACGATGACAAGGGTTATTCTCAAAATTGTATCGAAAGCATACCCTTAAGAGACCCTTTACTTTAAAAAAGTAAAAATTATCTATTAGATAGAATATGTGTGTAACTGCCCAGACCTGGCAGACCTTACAAGGTATATGTATTCTTGCTCAGGACGAGCTAAGTCGATATAGCCATACCAGTCTCTCCTTTTGTTTGAACGCAACTATAAAAGCTAGAGCAGCCGTTTTGGTAAGGTCAGGTTAAAGTCTATACCATACGAACCCTCAACCGTAGGGGTGTAAAACACGAGAATAATCATATTCGTACTAGAAGCTGTAGAGAACTCTCGTACAGGAAGCCATAGAAAACAGAAGTACTAAGAGCTGTGGAGAGGAGTCAAGTCGTCAAGTCCAGTATTTAAAAAACTGCAGAAGTCGCGCTGTTTGATGCTTTAACTTCTTGCGTACTTTGTGCTACGAGCAATGACTTCGCCGCAGCAGCGACACAAATGGAAATGCGATCAAAATCAAAAGCCAAGGGATAGCCGTCGTGTTCAATTTTTGTGACTCTTGGCTACGGCCTCGGCTGCCCTTTCTTCGGTATTCGTAGTCGTCGGCAGGCGCTGAATTTTGCTGTTGTGGCTTTCGGTTGGAAACCGGTTTGGCACGCGTCGCAAAAAATGTTTGCCTGTTGCCTGGAATTTCTAAGAATTGCTTGACTGTACCCTGTAAAGTGGGTGAAAAGGGTATACACTTTACGAAAATAATAAAAATAATTACAAAATTTAAAAATTTTAATTGAATGGTATTTTATATTGAACAGTAATAGTTTTTATTTGACATCTTAACCCTCTAACGGGTAAGACCGTCTACAGACGGTCTCCAGTTTTTGGCGTCCAGCGATCAAACTATTGACTTTTTCGAATCAAAATAAATTGATATATCTATAAAATTAAATTTCCATTCTTTTAAGGTATATTTAACCACATTACACCCACGCGTTTAATTACAATCATCGTCTGAACTTGAAAATTTAAAAAAAAAAACAGAAAAAAATACCCCCTAACAAAAGTAGTTTTTGCACAAAAAAAACAAAATATTTAAACTTGTCCAATCTACTTCGGATTTTTTTTTTGCTGATAGATCAGACAATATATTTATTGAAATAAATTATTTTGTAATGCGTAAATGAATATAAATGTTGATTTGCACAAAAAATTCATTGACCGTCTGTAGACGGTCTTGCCGGGCTGAGCGTAAAAAATCGCGACTGCGCTGCCTGCGCTGCTTGCGAGTGCACAATTGCGGCCATAAATACTTCTAGTAGAGATATCGTTATGAAATTTTCACCAAAAATCTAAAAAAATATAATTTAATATGCTATAAAAAAATTGGCCACATCGGCCGACTATATCCTATAGCTCCCATAGAACCCTCTAACGCGCAAACAGTCGAGTGTATGCGAAATAGCCGTTAGAGGGTTAAAATTAAAAAAAGTCTTCATTTCTTTTGGGTTTTACTGAATACTAATAAATAATTAATAATTTACGTGTTGCTCCTGCTGCTAACATTTACAAAATAAAACCAGTAAGGACGGAGCTACTGTCGGACGCAACCGACTGTACGAGACCCTGTACTTTGTATTTTACAGTATCGGTGGAGATTGTCATATACTACTTACATACCATATCCTAAGTCATTAGCTGTTAAACTGTAGCTTTAAAACTGCAAACTGTTGCTAATTTGGTTTTTCGGTTAGCGGGGGAATGAGAGGAATTATCAAAAAACCCAAACTAACTTGATCTGATGGCTGCATAGGAGAACATAAATACCAAAAAATGGTATTTCTAGCTCTTATAGTTTGCAAGATCTAGGTGGCTGCTCTGTCTGCGCTATCTTCGCTGTTTCTTTTCCGTTGCTAAAATAATTCACAGCATTGATGGATAATGCCATAGGCTGCGTACATGCCAAATCCCAAGTCTATAGCTTTTAAACTGTGGCTGTAGTGGCTCTTACATACATTTATAATACAATTTACTGCTGCATAACTTAGCTGTTTCTTCTCCGTTTGTAATGTAATTTACAGCATTGTACATTTCAAATTACAAGTCTGTATCTTTATTATTGTGGCTGCAGTGGCACATCCATGCATTTTGAAAAAAATTGTCCTTTGCATATCTTCGCTATTTCCAATCCAAATCATAAATAAATTATTAGCATCGGTGGAGAATGCCATAGACTACATGCCAAATTACAAGTCTGTAGCATTATTATTGTGGCTGCTGTGGCGTTTACAGTTTTTAAGATTTTTGAGGTAGGTGTAGATTTTTGATGATTCGCGGATGAAGGGGGCGAGTTATCAAAAGTTTGAAATAAACTTGATCTGCTTGCATTAGCTGACTACCTAAATCCGGAAAGGTGGTGTCTTTAGCTTTTATAGTTGCTGAGATCTAGGTGTTCATACGGACGGACGGACAGACGGACGGACATGGCTAAATCAACTCAGCTCGTCGTCCTGAGTCAGAATATATATAATTTGTGGGGTCTACCACGCTTTCTTCTGGGTGTAGCAACAGTCACAAAAATTAAACACGGCGGCTATCCCTTGCTTTTCATTTTGATCCCAATTTCATTTGTGTCGCTGCTGCGGGTGTGACTTCGGGTTTTTTCCCGAAACTGTAGCCGAAGTCATTGCTCAAATCACAAAGTACGCAAGTAGTCGAAGCATCAAACAGCACTGCTGTATAATATGCCGGCGAGCATGAGCTGTGGTACAGGGTACAAGATAATCGGGCTTGTCCGATGCTGCTTTTAAGCAGTATGATCTGACAACGCCCAACTGGCATATAAAGTATTTGTTCGAAATGCAATCGGTTTATAGTTCTGGATGACTAACTCTAAAGATGTTTACTATTTGTTCTAGGATGTAATCAAGAGCATTGAAAAGGGATATCGACTTCCGGCTCCCATGGACTGTCCGGAAGCATTATACCAACTCATGTTGGATTGCTGGCAGAAGCAACGGACACATCGTCCGGCCTTTGCCAGCATTGTGTCGACCTTGGATAATCTAGCGAGGCAGCCGCAATCATTGTTGACCACCCGGAATTCGCCAGAGAATGATAGTACGCATATTATGGATACGCAGCGAGGTCATAACATATTCATTAGCACCGATTTGTGGCTGGAGAATATCAAAATGTCTAGATATAGTCAACATTTTAAAGAGGCTAATTTAGTGAGTGCCCAACAGGTGTGTATGAGAGCTATGACCTAACAATATCAAACTTTATCTATTTACAACTAATTGTCTCTTACAGATCTCTAGGTTAACGGCTCAACAGCTCTCGGACATGGGTATTACATTAGTAGGACATCAGAAGAAGATTTTACACCAAGCTCGACAGCTTGATACAATAATATAGATCGTATAATCATAGGATTGTATATATATATAGGAAACACACAAAAATGTATGAAAAACGATAAACGTTCAAGTTATGTGTGACATATGAAACAAGCTAGACAGATATACATATCGAGCCCTTTCCGCATAAATATCGTAAGCGCCATTTCGGTTTTTGCAATTGTATTAACCAATTAATCTAAAAAAAAATGTACCATCTAATTCTATGTATTCACTGAGATATCAGCCTGTCAAATATATCGTAAGCGCCACATTTGCTGCGAATTTCGAATTTCTTTTGTCACTCACGATTTTTAGGGAGGGAGGGCTCGATATAGTCACATACATGCATTTATATTTTATATAACTAAGTACATTTTGTAGTTTAGTAGTTGTAAGGAAATTGCGCTTTACGAACAACAACAACGACAAAGGAAAATGCATTATTAACAATTTGGCGCAGTGTTTATTTAAACCAATATAGATTCTCAATGTCGCAATATGACAAAGATAATATTTAATTGGTACTACGAAGCGCCCGAAGGTCATTTAATATAGTACGTATAGAACTAGTCGCGCCTAATGCAATTCACTCCATTTCAGTATCAGAAAACTGTTCTAAAATCTATAACCTGAGATCTGAGCACGAAATTAGTTTTTCTATATAACATAAAAATAAATTTAAGATACACCCAATGCATGGGGGGTAGAGCGATTTAATCGATTTTTTCTTGACGATTAAATTGATGCTTTTTTGAGAATCGATTTTTTCAGGTTCTGCTACTGTCGGTAACGTCCGACTGTAATCTTCCAACCGACGCATCAGCTCCATTTGTTTAATTTTCCAAAAAAATTGAATTTATTTCGATTAATCGATTTTTAGACGTGAATCGATCGAAAAGATCGATTCTACAAAATCAAAGATCGCACCCAGGTCTAATAGGGGGTTACATTGTGTTTTGATATATTATCAACGTTTGCTTGACAATTTTAAAATTATTTTAACGATATTTTTACCCCGATTACATTTATATCATTATCCTTAGATCATAAAAATCATGGTTCTTGGCATTTGTCAATCTTTATAACCATAGAGTTGAAGGAAACTTTACCTCATATTTGAAAAGCATAGTTCTATTGTTGCTTTATTTTTACTAGATTACTGGATGAACGTTTTAAACAATACTACTAAAAATACATGTACAATGAACATACAGATTACAAAAAAAAAGATAAAACCTGAACAAGACGAAGATATGCATAAGGCATATGCTTTCTATAGCTGTTGAATGAGGCTGACATTAATTATTTTATTTATTATGCTTAAGAATTGGTCGTCGTAAGCGCATATTAACACATGTACATACACATACGCATACATATACACATGCATATACATACATACATATACAAACATACAAATATCGAGCCCTTTCCGCGAAAATATCGTAAGCGCCATTTCGATTTATGGTGCAAAATTAACCAATTTACCTACATACAAAATTTCATCATATAATTCTACGTATTAACTGAGATATCAGCCTGCCAAATATATCGTAAGCTCCACATTTGCTGCGAATTTCGAACGAATTCTTGCGAAAAACAACGTTCTCCTGGAAAAACTGCCTTTGTCGCTTACGATATTTACGCGGGAAGAGCTCGATATGTATGTAAATCCAATTGTAATTTTAGACAGACATACATTCATATATATATATTCTTCAACAAGAAACAAGAAAAAGCATTTCCTCAAAATGGGGGAATCACCTCTTGTTTTTTTATTATGTTTTTATGTATGTACTTATATTTCATAGCGACGCCATTACATTTACTGTAGGTTGAATATATATATACATGGTAATATGTATCTACAAAATTAATAGAGCAACAAGTATTATTTATACGCCAGTAATGCATTAAATTTGTATTCCCGTTCGTTTAATACCGGTCACATGAAATTAAAACGTAACCGAAACTCAATAAACAACTTTCAAAAGCAATTTTAAAATAAAATGCACAAGAGATCATATTTTTTTTATAAATACACATATTGGGTTAGTGGTAAGTATATCTTTGGTGGCAGTCTCCACAAACAATATACATATATTCATGATTAGGAAACTCATCCGCGTTGTTGAAACAATTGCACAAACTTCTTTATATTAGGTTGTTTGGTAATGACATACCGGTTTTTACATTCAAATTTCGCGCTTCGCTTGTGAAGTCAAATATAATCGTACCTGGCAATGCTGTATATCGTTTGAAAGGTGTTGGCAACACCTTTAAAATGACATACAGTTTGTTTACATGAGCTTCCACGTTAAAAAAATTACAATTGATTGAAATGGAGTTCACAAACGCAGAAATTCGGGCAATTTTGAAATTTTATTTCGCACAAGGAAAAACTGCTGCGGAATCTCGCAGACAGATTATTGCTGTCTTAGGAGATAACAAACTTTCGATTCAAACTGCCGAACAGTGGTTTAGGCGATTCCGAAGTGGCAATTTTGATACCGAAACACCCAAGCCTTCCTGACGACCAGCGACCGTTGATACGGATAAAATCATGGAAATAGTGGATCGAGATCGTCATGTGACTATTGGAACCATCGCAGAGGAGCAACTAAGCACGGAAACCGTCCATAGGCATTTAAAGTCGAGACATTTAACAAAAAAGCTCGATGTATGGGTGCCTCATGAGTTATCCCCCCGTAATAAACTCGACTCATTTCTGGATCGGTTAGTCAATGGTGATGAAAAATGGATCACATATGACAACATAAAGCGTAAAAGATCCTGGTCGAAGCACGGTGAGTCGTCTCAAACGGTGGCAAAGCCAGGACTGACGAAGGTGTTGCTGAGTGTATGGTGGGATATCAAAGGAATTATCCATTATGAAGTGATGCCCTATGGCCAAACCATCAATTCTGACCTCTACTGTGAACAACTGGAACGATTGAAGATTGCACTTGAACAGAAGCGGCCAGCCATGGTGAATCGTAAGGGCGTTGTGCTCCATCATGACAACGCCAGGCCCCATACATCTTTGGTGACGCGTCACAAGCTACGGGAGCTTGGTTGGGAAGTGTTAATGCATCCACCTTACAGTCCGGACATTGCCCCAAGCGATTACCATCTGTTTTTGGCCATGCAAAATTTTTTCGATGGACAAAAATTGAGTTCAAGGGAGGATTGTGAAAATCGAATCGCCGAGTTTTTTGCCATTAGGGACAAGGACTTCTTTAGGAGAGGCATATACAAGTTACCATCAAAATGGCAGAAAATCATCGAAAACAACGGTACATATATCACTTAAATCGGACAATGCTAACTATATTAAAATAGTCGTCAAAAATCAATAAAGAAACCGGTATGTCATTACCAAACAACCTAATATTATCGAGCCCTTCCCGCGAAAAAATCGTAACCGTCTGATACTCATGCGGATTATATTGGGTGCTGGATATGTAAGAATATGGCACACTTAAAGTGTGCCAGTCTCACTGTTAACTGTTAACTGTTAACTGCGTTTCTTGTAGGGAAATGCAGCTCGATTTCCGTTCCTTTATAAGGCAGACCAGGGTAGGATTTTTTGAATTGCATAATGCTTTTAAAAAAATATATGGACGGGGCAGATCAGTGTGACGGAGCCTACAGTCGGACGTAACCGACAGTAGGAGACCCTTTACTTTACTACTACGAGGGATGTCTGATAAATAACCGACCTAACCATGATGCACGCGACTTTTTCAAAATTTTTTTTTTATTTTTCCACACACTTCTCTCAGCGATGCTCCCATCTCTGCAACCCTGTGGTCTAGCGTAAGCAAACGCGGCACCCAACGCGCGGACAGCTTTCTGATGCCCAAATCTTGGTTTAATATGTGACAAACACGTTCTTTTGACATCTTCATAATCTCAGCTATTTCCCTAACTTTAATCCGGCGGTCGTCTAGTACCAATTGATAAACTTAAGCGATGTTATCGTTAGTGGTTACAGTTTTTGGACGCCCAGGACGTTCATCATCTTCCAAGCTCCTGCGACCACGTTTAAATTCAGCAGCCCAAAATTTTACGGCGGTAAACGATGGTGCAGAGTCACCATACACAGAGTCCAACTCATCTTTGATTTGTGAAGGCGTATTGCCTTTCAAAAATAAAAATTTAATTACAGCTCGATATTCAATTTTTTCCATTTTGGGAAAATCACCGAAATAGACTCACAAAAGCGACTGTCAACAGATAATTGCACAAGATAAATTTCTGAAATTTTGGCGAGTATCAATTATAATATGCACAATTTAAAGTAGAAACTTTTTTTCAGATGTGCCGCTAGCTTCACGTTGAGGTCGGTTATTTATCGGACAGCCCTCGTACTACTAATATATGTACATACTAATACAATCAGAGGCTCACACACTACGCTACCCGCGTATGCGAGGCACACCACCCTCTGCCTAGTGTGGCAAATTTTCCGTTCCATATTTTCGCTGTTTCTTATCCGATCGAAACGAAATTCACAGGAGAAGTCAAGTCAACAGCTTTAAAACTGTGGCTACATTAGCTTTTTGCTGTTTGCGGGGGAAGGGGGGGAGGTATCCAAAATCTAAAACAAACTCGTGATGCTTACTGATTAGGAGAATCTAAATCCCGCATTTGGTGTCTCTAGCTCTTATAGTTGCTGAGATCAAGGTGTTCATACGAACGGAACAGACAGACGGACATACGAACAGACAGACGGACGGAAGGACATGTCTTGTCGTCCTGATCAAGAATATATATACTTTATGGGGCGTGGCACGCCCACGAAGGTATTAGAGAAACCTTCTCAAGTGATTGAGCCCAGTGCCTTGGCTGTCTCCAGGGATCAGGTTGAGCTGTCGGTCCCATGCAAGGATCACTTATTTCCTCCGCTTACTCCAGTTTTAGCTAATAGTCGACAGTTAATGTCGTTTAATTCGCCGGCTCCCCCTGGCATATCTGGGTGTGATATGTTAACTGTGTCACCAGTTAGTAATACCACCCCAGATCGGCCGATATTAACTGTTGTTGCCCCAACCAGCGTTCATAATAAACCAAAACAACTCATAGCTGTCCCTCCGAAAAAACACATTTTTGTGTCACGCCTTACGCCTGATACAACGTCCGATGACATCAAAACTTACATAAAAAGCAAAATGTATGTCCCCAACATATGTAGTTGTAGCAAAGTTTAACTTTAAATATGCTCGGGAGGTGTCCTTCTTTAAAATAGGGATCTCGGATGAAATGTTTAACACTATTTGTAGTGATAGCTTTTGGCCGCCTGATCTTGTTGTAAAGGAGTTCACGCAAAAAAAAGGTCGGCCTCCAATTACTCTACCCATTAATACAGGGGGTGCATCTTCTAGTAGCAACGCGCCAAAAAACTAACTTCTCTTCTTTCTGTAGCCTATCAAAATGTCCGTGGTCTGAAAACTAAACTATCTATCTTGTATGTAAATAGTCTATCCTTTGAATTTCAAGTAGTTATATTGACCGAAACCTGGTTAAAACCGGAAATTCCTGATCTATCAATTTTTCCTAGCAGATTTAACAAATACAGATGTGATCGCACTACAAGAGTGGGTGGTGGGGTTCGTATAGCCGTCGACTCTGACCTGTCGTCGGAACTAATTACCTCATCTTCATCTTTAAGCATTGAAAAATATATAGATATATTCTTGATCAGGACGACAATGTGTCTGTCTGTATGAGCACCTAGATCTCAGCAAATATAATATACATATTCGGGATTTAGCTTTTCAGACAAGCCCGACTAATAATATAAATAATAGTAATATATAAAAATTTATTATTTAATATTTAACTAAATATTTAACCATTTAAACATAATTTTATAAAACTGTCATACAAAGCATAGCAGCAGTACTTGTTGTTCTTCCCTTTTTGTTAATGCCATAATTTAACGGCTGCGCTGCCAAGTCGCGTGCAATGCAACGCATACAACATTGCATAGCTAATATCTCCTGTATTTATTAATCGATATTAATGAGCTTTTCAGGATACTCTCCATATAATGGAGGAGAATATATATTCCGAATAAGAACATTCCATGTGGAATTTCACGCTTGTTATTCAACTTTGGATGTTCCTAAACTACGAGATTATGTGGGTTTTACTGATATTGGGCGTAAAGCGGTCGTGGCATCCAATATTTTAACTTAAATACACCAACCGATAGCAACCAAAACGGCTGCTCTAGCTTTTGATGTTTGACAAATTTTGGCGTGTCATAACTAAAAAAACGCAATTTTTGAGTTAATTATGTAGAAATGTTCGTTGGTTAATAATCAATTTTGTGTCAAAATTTCATTATCCTATCTTAAATACACAAAGCGTGAGAAGAGAATATATCCCTTCGTATGGAGACACACGGCGCTTGAAAACTTTAAAAGCGTTTATCTCGAAACGCACTTTTTTGAGTTATGACACTCTTCTGGTAAATGAGCGATATTTTCTTGATCAGGGAAACGAGCTGAGTCGATTAAGTCCTGTCCGTCTGGCTGTCCGTCCGTCTGGATGAGTGCGTAGATCTCAGCAACTACAAGAGCTAGAGCAGCCGTTTTGGTCATTTTTGACGCAGATCAAGTTTATTTCAAATTTAAACCGAAAACCAAGCGTAATATTGCACATAGAAAGGTATTCGGAATATATATTCTCTACTATAATGTTTACCTATCCAAAAAGGCGCATTGAAATCGATCAATAAGCACTGGATATTATTATTATTATTCGGGGGCTATTGTACCCCGACCTATAAGGTCTATTGTACCCCCTTCTGAACTTAAAGTACTTGCCTAGATTGAGGTATCTTTTGCTTGCTATTGCACAGTAATCTGTTAGCAGAACCTACAGCTGTCATCGCTGACTATGCCTAGTTTCTTTAGGTGTCCCTTTAGCCTCCAGTGTTCCGTCAAAAGACCTGTGAGAATCCTGAGTGAGTTTTTGCCTAGCTGCATGCTTTGCTGAAACCTTTCCGGATTGTGAGTACCCAGTAGCGCTTTTGCTTGCCGAGCACCTGGGGTGCTCTGCCAGCTGTTTGCCCTACTCTGCCTTTCCTCTGTTTGAAAAAGCTCAGATATCACATTCCGACCTATGCCGCAGAAAGGTTCTGGTCCAACCATTTGGGTACTAGCACCTGCACTGGCTAGCTCATCTGCCAGCTCATTGCCAGGCACGTTCCTATGACCAGGCACCCATCTTAAGGACAAGTTGTTAAATTTTCCCAACCTATCCAGTTTTAATCTAACCTTATGCACCAGTTTAGAGGTGGTGGTGCAGCTACTTATGGCTCTAATGGCTGCCTGGCTATCAGAAAAGATTGCGATGTTTCTTTTCCGATAACCGCGATCAAGATTGCAGTCAGCACACCTGCTCAAGGCGCATACTTCAGCTTGGAATATGCTAGCATAGTTGCCAATAGCCTCATGATATTGCAGCCTAGGTCCATTCACACCAAGGCCAGTGCCTAGTTGTGTTAGTGAGTCGTTGGTGTACCATTGTATTGTGTGCTTTTTCATTGTATGAACCTCTTCTAGAGACGTCCATTCTCTTGGTAGGGATATTAGGAGCATTTCCCTGGCTACCTCATCGAGCTCTCTGCTACTCAGAATGCTCGCGCTTCCTGTGCCTACCATTGCTAATCTTAGCTTAGTTGATTTTTGCTGGAGTTTGATTACCACGTCTAGTGGTGTCAATTCCATAAGAACTTCGAGTGCCTGCGTTGGACAGGTGCGCATTGCTCCTGTGATGCAAGTGCAGGCTAGCCTCTGAAGTCTTTGAAGCTGTTTCTTTGCGGTGACGAGTATAGCTCTATCACCCCATGCAACAGCCCCATATGTAAGCATTGGCCTTACTATTGCTAAGTAAAGCCACCGGATGATACGCGGGGCGATGCCCCATGATTTACCGGCTATGCTTCGGCACGTGTATAGTGCTCTCAGGCACTTGTTCACCGTGCTGTCTACGTGCTTCCCAAAATTAAGCTTGCTATCGAGGATAACTTTCAAGTATTTGGCTTCACTACTAGTATCTATAGGACACCCTGCTAGCCTTATCTGTTTCATTCTCTGCAGCTTGTACCTTCTGGTGAAGGGGACTATTACGGTTTTTGATGGATTGAGGTTGAGACCAATCTCTTCACACCATTCCTTAGTCACCCTTAACCCAAATTGGACAATGTCGCAGAGTGTTTCCTCAAACTTGCCCTTGGCTATGATTACAATGTCATTGGCGTAGCCTTGACATTGTATGCCCTTCCCAGCAAGTCTACAGAGTAGTTCATCCACTAGTATGCTCCATAGTAGTGGTGAGAATACTCCTCCCTGAGGGCACCCCTTCTTCGTAGCAACTGTGACAGTGCTGTCACCGACCGTCGCTGTAGCTAGTCTGGACGCCAGTAGTGAATGTATCCACTTGCTGGTTGTTTTGTCCAGACCTCTTCTATCAAGGGCTGCTTTGACTGCATCGTGTGACGTGTTGTCGAAGGCTCCTTCTATGTCAAGGAACGCACAGATGGCAACTTCCTTGTTGCTAATTTTTCTATTCCAGGTATTACACAATTGATGTAAAGCTGTGTCCGTAGAACGCCCTGCTCTATATGCTTGCTGGATTGCCTGCAATGGACACTGTTTTATCAACGTGCATCTAATTCTATTATCTACTAGCTTCTCCAGCTTTTCCAGGAGAAACGAATTCAAGCTAATAGGTCGATATGACTTGGGATTGGTAATATCTTTCTTCCCTGCCTTGGGGATGAAGACCACCCTCGCCTTGTTCCAGGTACTAGGGATATATCCTAACGCTAGACTGCTTATCATTATTCTTCTTAGGTCTGGTAACAATGTATCTCAAGATTCTTGACCCTGCTGTAGGAAGGATGGGGAGATGCCATCCAGGCCTGGAGACTTAAAGGGCTTGAATGTACCGATTGCCCACTTCAGTCTCTCAATTGACACAACTGATTTGGCGGTACTCCAATCAGTTGCACTTGACCTTGTCCATCCTCCTATGCTACTTCCAGGTTCATTCGCTTGAACGCATCCTGGGAAGTGTGCATCGACGAGGCAATGGAGTCTGTCGGTGTTGTTGACAGTAAACTTTCCATCGCCTTTCTTAAGAGCCATGTTTGAGTCTGGCTGTCTTTTTGCAGGGGCCTTATGGATTCTGGCACCTTCCTGTGTAGATTCGATGGCCTCGCAGGAGTCTTTGTAGTTCTTCTGTTTGGCCCGCCTGATCTCTTTGCTTGGTTAAAGAGCTGGTGAGTGATAATACGAAGCTTTTCAAGGCTACCGTTCCACCATGGGGCGTCTATCTCTCTCCTAGGTCTGCCTATCGGACAGTTAGATTCAAAGGTATCTATTATGCTGCTATTTACAATGCCTACAGCTGACTCGAGCTCCAGTGGGTGTTTAGGAATGCTCCTTCCACCCCTGGAGAGATTTGACTCTAGGCTGTTTCTGAAGTCAACCCAGTTTGTTTTCCGTGGGTTGCGGATAGGACGACTAATGCCTGTGCTCATCGTAAGTCTCAACCGGCCTGACATAGACTCTTCGGGGGAGACATGCCTGTCCTTTATGAATTGACTGAGTGACCTACTTGTAAGAGTGAGATCTAAGACCTCACTTCTTATTCTTGTTACGAATGTCGGTTCTACACCGACATTACATATATCTAAGTTATTCTGTATAATAAAGTCTAAGAGGCACTCTGTTGTTCGTGTCTGTGCTGTCCCATACAATGTGGTGTGCATTTGCATCACAGCCGACTAGTATGGGCAGCTTTTTTTTATTCTCCTTACCGTACTATATTTAATCAGTCTCTCTACTTCTGGGGGCGGGCAGGTTCGGTCGCCGGGAAGATATGCCGACACGAAAATTGTGTCGGGTGCCCCGCTCATGGCCACCATGATCGGGACGCAGTCACGCCTTAGGAATTCTGAAAGTATGGTGTAATTAATACATCTCCTTACCATAATACAGGCCCGAGGGGTTTCCTCCCTCTCATCGCTGATTACCTTCGACGCTTTTGTGTACAGGCCTTTTATTCCCTGCCTTACCCAAGGCTCCTGTACAAGGGCTAGTCCAAGCTGTTGTTGGGTGAACATCCTAGCCAAAACAGCGGATGCCGCCTTGGCGTGGTGGACGTTCGCCTGGACTAGCCCAATTTAAGCGGCGGGGGTTGCCATCTATAGTTAGGGCTCCCCCTCCTCATGCGGTGGACTTGGAGTCTCACCGCCACAAAAGACCATTGTGGTCTCTGGCTCATCCAGTTCCAGTTCCTCGGCCAGCTCCTGGGATGACATGGGCAAATGGTCGACATCCATGTCATCTGCCAGGTCAAGGGTGACGTCAGCCTGGTCGTCATCCTCGGCAAGGTCGTCTGCCCCTGACCTGGGATTGTCGGCAGCTGGTTGGGCGGAAGCCAGTGCCTCTGCAGCCATCCGAGCCGCTGC
>JAWNNJ010001498.1:0-109936 GCA_035045125.1 Hypselothyrea guttata
ATGATGTTTTAAGAATAATTTATTTACGATCGTTTCGTGACGTCATTTCATTTCATTCATTGTAAATGCCCATAGAGAAATTAAAAATTTGAATAAATAAAGTTTTATTGCTTTTCATGATCGCTCTCTCTGCCAAACCTTTGCACAAACTCCAACAGTCTGCAGCTCGTATAAAGTTGGAGTTTGCTGCTATGACACGAGGAGCAGCTCTTCCGCAGCCAACTTCTCTAACTCCTCCATGGAGAGGCGCTGAAAGCGCTGCAGTGGCATGTCAGGTTGCCAGGTTGCCAGTTGGAGCCGGCTGAGCAGAGGCACATCGTTTATCGCACAATTTTTGTAGTATGCACTGGAGTGGAAGGCGCAGCCTGTGCCCAAATGGAAACTATACAGCAGGCAAATAAAAATACCAAGACCTGGCATAGTGTGTCATAGGCAAACCTGCTTTCTTTGGCGTGACTTTTGATATTTAAACACGGCTCGTCGCCTTGTGCGCTTTTGAACCCGTTTGCACCCTTTTTTCCGTTTGGCAACATATCGTATACGTATCGTGTATGCGTTTCTCTTTAGCTGCTAACAAATTTGCAGCGTTGACTTTTGGCCAAAGAGGCACAGGTAAGCAAGCTCTTGGCATTTTGCACATTGAACACATTTTGATTGTGCCAGAATCAACTTCAGCTGGCCAAGGCAGCTGCTGCACAACAATGTCTGCAACTTCAGGCTGAACGTGAGGCACCAAAGGCAATGCAAACAAATTTTTTTTTATTTTTTGGCTACTTGTTTGGCAGGATTGTATGTAGCATATGGAAAATTACAGATTCGCGTTTGGATTTGCTAATTTCTTAATGAAGTTTTGTGGTTATGGTTTTGATAGAAATGTGAGTTCGTTCGAATTATAATTCGTTGGTAAAACCGGTAAGGACGGAGCAGATCAGTCGGGCGGAAGGCTAAAGTCGGATGTAACCAACAATAGTAGACCCTATACCTTTTGCCACAGATTATAGTCTTGGCACATGTACCCAATTGTTCGTAACATATCTTCCCTTTTTCTTATCCTATCGTGATGCCATAAGCTACGTACATGTCAAATTACAAAACATCAAGTTTAATATTGTGACTGCTTATTATTGCTTAATAGACCCTTTCGTACTTTTTTAAAGTACAGTGTCCAAAAAAACCTATTTTGATGTGCTTACTCTGTACTCGGTTTAAAATTGTTAGTTTTTATGGCATATGCCACGCCCTCTGGTAATGACTTCCGTTTTAGCCTCGTGTGTGTAGTATAATCGACTCATCAGCGAAGCTTCAATCGTGATTATATTATGACATGCCCCTGTCCAAAAGCCGCAGCCCGTCACTCGCTCACAAAGTCGGAGTCAAAGTTAGAGATTTATGTTTATTAGTGGCAAATTAAACAAGAGATCAACTGGTTGGCTTTGGCTCAATAAATGGCACAAACAACCGAGAAATTTGTTTAATAAAAATACTTATATTTAAGCATAGACGAAAATACTATAGATATAAATATAAATATAATATGCAGGTTCATACGATACGTGTACGTGGATATGCATAAAATATAATCGACAGTGAGACAAAGCCCATTGTTTGGCAGCAGTATCAAAATAAACATGTCAATAAGAGCAGCTTGGCAATAATTTGAAATGCAAATAGTGAAAGAAATAGCAATGAATCCATTGATCCACCCGTTTAAGGTGTGAAATATGGACGGTCTGAGGAACAAACGCCAGGTAATATACAAGATTTACCAACGCATTTCGGGTCTCATTTGCATGCGCGTTTTGGATTTAGGTTTTGGAGGTCACACACAGATTTGATACGGATCTGTGGATGCTATCGATATGCCCAGCGGTATCTATTTTGATTTCGGCTTTAGTTTCGGGTTCGCTTTTAATTTCATTTTCTTTTAGCTGGCGTGGTCACTGTCCATTTCAGATTTCGGATTATACGAAATGGGTTTTTAAGTAAGCTAAATCAATCATTTGGTTACCGTCTAATTGTGTGCCAAGCTCTGGTCACACCCGCAAGGGCTGTATCATCTTGGAGGCTGGAGATTTTTGATGCTTCATATTGTCTTCTTGTTAGGCTACTGACATGGTAGGCATTGCATTGTCTGTCCATATCAACTCCTGTACCATCTATTGATATTCATTGTCTGCAGCTTAATGTCATGCCCAGACATTTTTCTTCACTCGGCTGTCATTGCTCAAAACGCCTCTGCCAGCTGTGGCAAGTTCAAAGCAAATTGCTGAGATATTCAAAGAGTGGCGCTTTGATTGAATAGCTTTTATCCGAACACACACTCATGCCCCAAAGGGCTCATTTCCCAACACTCACTGAGCAATCAAATCCAAGTGCTAAGGTATTTTTAATTAAATGTTGAGCTACTTTTGAACGAAAACTTTCTGTGCACGGATGTAGAAATTGTTCATCAACAGCTTGAAACGCTTGAAATTTGTAATCAAATCATAATAGTTTCGATTTGACTTACCGCTGTCCTGTTCGATTTATTGTGTTAAATTTATCAATTTATTGATGGCTGTAACATGCGCTAATTATGCATATAACACTCAATTCATAAACAACAAAATACTAAGTGATATCCATTAATTATGTGCGACCCAGCCGTGCCCAGCCCAGCCCAGCCCTACCAAAATGAAATTGACCTGTTTGGCTTTATATAACAAAGTGTCGATCCGGCTAATAAACTCATAAATCTTGTCAATAATTTTGCTTTTATGTTGCAACAACTTTGCGCACTTTGCTACACATAATTAAAAATGAAAAAATACCAAACAAAAATCGAAGAAAATAAAGAAATAAATTTGTTTGCCCCATTGGGTGATTAACATTTCGTTGGCCCAATACTCTAGTGGGTGATGACTCTGAGAGGGGCTTAGAGAACGCCCACGTGTGCGGACTGACTGCGTGTGAAAAGTCTTTGGCCAAAAAAAAAACAATAGTTTTACGATAACGATTTAACGTTTCCTCAATATACCATACCATAGCATACTATACTTTATAGTATTTATGTTAAGCCGATCTATTGTTTTGCTGGTACATCATTTGTCAGAGCTGCACAAGGTTTCGCTGAGCAATGGATGACAGTTCATATTCAACACATCTATATATGGCTTGCCTTTATTAGCATTCAAAGTCGTACACTATGAAATATGAAAACTCTACGCATACACACACAACTATAGATACACATAAATCAGTAGACTAGAATATTACAAATAATAATAATAATAATAAGCGATGCTCGATATTCGTTGCATGCCACTTAGAGTTGGCTATTGGCCAGATGATTGTCTATAACCACCTGAATAATCCGCATGCAGTCGCGTTGCCTGGCAATGGTATTATCTATGAGTTGTTCTATGAACTGGCTGGCCTTGATGTTCGTATTGGGCGGTATATCCTGCGTGCAGCTGATGTATTTGTTAAAGATCTCCGTGTTCAACGATGTGGCCAAATATCTTTCGCTCTCGTCCTGCTGCAACAGCTTGTTGAGCACTTGAGCTGCGGATAGCAGCTGCTCCTTGGTCTTATGGTAAGCTCGCAGCTCCTGCAAGCTGCCATAATCCGCGCTATTCAACTGCACCGTTCTGTCCATATCCACATCGCCCAGGGCGCCACCGCCGCTCTTAATTGCTTTTTTTGTAAGCAGCTGGCGTATGTGATATTTACGCTCTGTCACAAAGTTGCCCAGCAAATAGCCTGCAAACAATTAGCTCATTAGTGTAGTAGCTACTGCGCAGCCTTGGCCCCTTTACTCACCTGAGATGAGCATGAAAAAGCCAATAGTCAGCAGCAGAGAGGCGCAGGTGCGCTTGGTAACAAAGTCGCGATAATCGCGGGAACTGTTCGTCCTCACGGTTGTCTCATAGCCCAGCACCTGATGCATCTTAGTTGCCTTTAAATCCGTTTGCTTGTATAAAACAATTTCTGGCTTTTAGCAACTAAATACAGCTGCAATTTGTAATATTGGTCCTCGGCATTGCTTGTTATATAACATCGCGTTGTCGATCTATGGTATTTTCATATAAATCAACTTGTAAATTGCTTATTAATTTGCAACAGCTGTAATAGATGGAAAAACAGCAAATTATGATGACTATAATTTATGTAAATCTAGCTATATTTTATACTTATTTTTACGAATTTTTCATTCGCCATTTCTAATAATTTATGAGCCACATTTCGCACAGCAAATACGAATTTTCGGCACATTATAATAAATATGCCATAAATTCATCATTAATGAAAATATTTATAGCGAAATATTTGCTAATGGATATTTGGCAAAGCGCCAAAATCTCCCCTCCAATAGGAATTTAGTTGAATGTGTAGTAAATTGCATTTTAGCTGTGTTGGGGAGACCCACGCAGTCTGGAATATGTGAGTAGGGTCAGGTAATACTATATACGTGGGCGAAGGCAATAAATAATAACACGTTTTAACAGCAAGCTTCAAATACGCAAATCAATTTGTACACAGACTGCAGACAGCATAGCGTATGCGTAATATTTTTAAATTGAATGTTTAACATTTGATGCATTTAAAATCTTTTAAAATGTACACTTATTTAATCAAGTATTATTATGGTATTATTGGTTTTAAATTGGGGTTTTCTTTTTTCCTTTTTATAGTAATTTAATTTTAAATTTTATTTGTTTTTATTAACTTTTAATTTAATTAAGTTCCATATTTATTTTATTTTTTGTATTTTAGCTTTCTGTATCTACTGGTCTCAGTCGACATTAAATAAATAAATAAATTTTTTATGCATTTAATTTTTTTAAAACTTAAACTTACCTAGAATTTAAAGCAGCAATTTTTACACTGTTAATATTGCCACAGTATTTGTTGTATTTGTACTTAAAAACTCGATGCTCTTGCTCATGCACATACTTTCACTTAAGTTCTAACGAGCATATGTCGTAGTTTATAGGAATCTACTCTAATCACATTGAGATTGAAAAAGCCGTTGTTAATACTATAGAAATGCAGACGAGCTTGGTTGTAATCCTTTGGCCAAGTCGATGCGTTCGCCTTGCTGCCAAGTTGTGCACTGAACGCTGTACAGAGCCTGGCAGCGGCTTTAATAGATGGCCGAGAGTCGACCACAGAGGTGAATTTCCCTCAAAGAGAGCCAGAGGAGCAGAGCGGAAAAAGAGAGTTCCTGGCTAATGACAGCAGTGAATAGGAAGTGACAGGCTTATTTCTCGTGTGTTTACGTTTAGGTCAAGTTGAGAGATACAGGCCTAGTATCAAACTGAAAGAGGCGCAATAATTTCATGATTAACGGGCATTTAAGTTTAAATCGCAACTAAATGTTTGAAGGCATATCGATTTACTGGCAGTTAGCACTTTGTATCTGTGAAGGACAGACTGTTATAGTCATGGATCTGCCCTCGCATTTGCTTATTCCATTGTGTTGTTAATCCTTATCGTCTTTTCTCTTTGACAGCCAGGCGGTCTTTTGTTGCTAACTTCAAGAATATCATATGCAATCCGTTTATTTTGGTTTTGTTGCTTACTTGTTGGTGAGTTGATGGGCTAGATTAGTTTCCAGTTGCTACACATTTTCACTTTGATGTCGAAGCTCTATTTAAAGCATTTGAGTTTGTTTAAATTGACAAGGTAATTGATTAGAGACAAAGTTGTGAGAGTTTCGGGTTGGTAATATAAATTTAAAATTTAATTTGAATTTAAAGTTTTAATGATAGTGATATTATTCTATTTACATATATCTATATTATTCTATAAATTATTTAGGAATTCTCAAAAATCAATTTAAATTAATTTCGGTATTACAAAATGGGTGCAAGTTTTATTTCTTGTTGATTACAAATGAAGAACATGAATTATGAATTTTAGCTGTAACAACTAGTTTTATACGTTTATCATTCTATACTTAATAAAAAAAATAATTATCCTTAAAGATTTAAAAAATTATTTCAAATTAAACTTAAAGAATTCAAAAAAAAATTTGCATATTTGCCATGAGTTTATAGTGCAAACTTTATATTTATTAAAGCAAAAGCTGCAGTCCTCATTTGGGCTTACAAATGTTGTTATTGTTTTTCTTGTTGTTGTGGCCACTGTAAAGTCAGTGAAAGTGCAACTTGCGCTGACAGGCAGGAAAACCTCTTCTGCTCCCTCTGAAGGAGCGACAGATACATTTCGCTCGCTCACAAGTGCCAGCTGAAGCGAAAGCCGTGCCAACCCAAAAGAGCTGGTAATGGTGCAGCAACTGTAGCTACTGGAGGCCAATGTTTCATTAAGTGCAGAGGCTTCAACTGCCATGTGCATGTGCCATACGCAAATGGCCACCCAAGGGGGCGGGGATATGGAAACGAATGAGGACATATACGACGTACATATGTGAAAAATGAATTCTCATGCACAGGATAGAGCTGAGATGATAAGTAGCTAAGAACTGTCATAAATAAATAAATAAATTCATCTAATTTTTTAAATAATTTAATGTAATTATTTTAATATTGTTATTAATTTGTTGTTATATTTCTTTCACATTTTAGCAACTAATCTTATACTTCTTTCAACACCATTTATTTCCTAATTAATTCTTCTCCTCATCGCTCCCATTTTCACATTTGTAAGTTTAATTTCAAAAATTCCATTTCGAGTTCTGCACTCACTGAAATGTCAGCGTAGTGCATTGCACTCTGCACTCCACAACTTGAACACGTACACGGACCACCCTCGAAACGTAGCTTCCCAGGTTCATATCAAAGGATTCCCGAGCTCCGCGCTTTTGCACCCATACTATCAGCGGGTTTCCCATTGCCATTGCAAAGCGGCGTATTAATTTCCAAGTGCATTGACATAGAAACACGCACTGCCAACGCACAAAAGTAGGCAACGTGCCACTTGCAACCGGCAACCGGCAACCTGCAACGTGCAACGTGCAACATGCGAATTGCAGTCCAGGATTGCAATGTGCACAATTGTTGCTGATTCTCTATATATTGACTTCACTGTCAATAACTTTGTGGAATTTCATATTAATTAATTGAATTCTAAAAGTTGCTTTCAATCAACTGAATTAAATAACTCAGAGTAAATAAATAAACAGTTTTAAAAATTAAAGAGCGACTTGTTGCGCTCTATGATTCAACTGAATTTATTAGCTAATTTTCGCTCTCTTCGTCGTTGTTTTATTATTGCTTCATTTAAAGAGCAATACGGAGAGCTTTAAGCTTGTTTTTAGCAAAGTTGTATAAAAGCTGTAAAGTTGTTATAAAGCTTACGCAAAGCTTAAAAGCAACAGACTGTATAACAGCAAAGTTCGAAAGCAAGCTTTATAAATACTACCAATTTAAATTGGATTCAACGTAATTATTGAGGTCTTTGATTTGCTTAATTTTATTTTGATAAATAAATTAAATATTTATTACAATTGTAAGTTTATTAAATTCATTAATCAATTCAAAAAACAATAAAAAAATTGAAAAAAAATCTTAAATTGTTGTAGCAACTTTTTTCAGCATGCCTTAATTTTCTAATATTCATCTAAATATGTTTTAATACTTCTATCAAACTTCTGCAATAAGTTCGTTGAACTCGTACTTTGTTGAGAGATTTTATAAACTGTTTTATTTACATCATTACTCATAATAAAAATATTTGTGAAAAATATTTGTGAAATATTTCAGATTTATCCCAAAATATTTATACAAATACTATGAAAATTCCTGGCATTCCACATGAGTACCCATTGCATTAACTATTCAGTTTTCATTTAGGATTAATGGCTTATCATCGGCGACCAGGTAGTCATTTGTAGGCATCACATTTTAGTAAACGAGTGAGTAACGTTTCTAGGGCTTCTCAAATCGAAAATCGAACATAATTTCCCTCACGTTGTTCATTGCATTTTCACGTGCGACATGAAAGCCAGACAGTCGCATAGAAATGCTCTTTATTTTTTTGCTTTTCATTTGCAATCAGAGAACAGAAGTCAATTGGCGATTAGCATAGGGCCCTGAGAGGCCCATTGACTTGTTTCGTATACGCATTGACCGAGTTTTGGGGCAAACGCTAATGTAATTAGAGGCATATACCACATTGTGCTGGCCATTTGTTGGCAGTTCAACGCGGCTTATTGGCGACTCAACATCGTGAAATTTCTAGGAAAAACAAAGGATTAAACCAATTTCCCTGCCCATGTTGCCAGGATATTCAGTGTAGTGTTGTGTAGACCAAAAGAAATGTTAACATACGCTTAAAACTATTATCGACTTTGATTTGTCTGCAAACTAAGGCCCAACTATGACTGAGTCGGACGCCGAAAAGGCGGCTGGCACCCGCCTGGATTACGATCTAATGATGTCCGAGGAGTACGTGCTGAGCGATGTGGAAAAGAATTTTATTTTATCCTGCGAGCGGGGTGATTTACCGGGCGTCAAGAAGTCAGTATCGGTGTAACCTTGTGATATCCTTGCAACCAAGTGGCATTTATATGTGATTTTAGAATTCTTGAGGAATACCATGAGACGCCCTCCGATAAGTTTAACATCAACTGCACGGATCCCATGAATCGCTCTGCACTCATATCCGCCATTGAGAATGAAAACTTTGACTTGATGGTTATACTGCTCGAGAACAATATTGAAGTGGGCGATGCGCTATTGCATGCCATATCCGAGGAGTACGTGGAGGCTGTCGAGGAGCTGCTGCAGTGGGAGGAGACTAATCACAAGGAGGGCGAGCCCTATGTGAGTTTGCATAATTGAATTACACAACATTTTAACAAATTGTGCACCAACAAATAGAGCTGGGAGGCAGTGGATCGATCCAAGTCCACGTTCACCATTGACATAACCCCTTTGATACTGGCTGCACATCGCAACAATTATGAGATACTGAAAATCCTGTTAGATCGCGGAGCCACGCTGCCCATGCCGCACGATGTCAAGTGAGTGCATCCATGAACTTTCTTAGAGTACTCTATTATATTTGAACTTGCAGGTGCGGCTGTGACGAGTGCGTTACCTCTCAGACCACCGATTCCCTGAGACACTCGCAGTCGCGTATCAATGCATATCGAGCACTCTCTGCCAGTTCGCTCATAGCCCTCAGCTCACGTGATCCTGTGCTGACCGCCTTTCAATTGTCCTGGGAACTGAAACGCTTGCAAGCAATGGAATCCGAGTTTCGTGCTGAGTACACGGTATGAATTTTGATCAAATTTTATAGATTCGAAATACTAGTTAAACCCCGTTTTAGTTCATTTACTAAATAATTGTTAATCTAAACAGGAAATGCGTCAAATGGTGCAGGATTTTGTAACCGCATTGCTCGATCATGCACGCACCTCCATGGAACTTGAGGTGATGCTTAATTTCAATCATGAACCATCGCATGACATTTGGTTTCCCGGCCAGCGGCAGACACTAGAACGTCTAAAACTAGCCATACGCTACAAACAGAAAACGGTAAGAGTATGAAATTTATCTATGAAATTGTTATTAAATATTTTTTATGATATTTGCTTTAGTTTGTGGCCCATCCCAATGTGCAACAACTGTTGGCTGCCATCTGGTATGAGGGTTTGCCTGGTTTCCGCCGTAAGCAAGCATCTCAGCAGCTTATGGATGTCATTAAACTGGGCTGCAGCTTTCCCATATATAGTTTGAAGTATATTCTGGCACCCGAGTCGGAGGGTGCCAAGTTCATGCGTAAACCCTTCGTCAAGTTCATTACACACTCTTGTTCCTACATGTTTTTCTTAAGTAAGTTAAAACTTAGCATTATTTAAACTTGCATCTTCTATTAGTATTCTACCATTTTAAGTGCTTTTGGGAGCTGCTTCATTGCGCGTGGTGCAAATTACATTCGAACTCCTGGCTTTTCCCTGGATGCTGTCTATGTTGGATGATTGGCGTAAACACGAACGCGGTTCTTTGCCGGGCCCTATTGAGTTGGCCATTATCATGTATATAGCGGCTCTAATATTTGAGGAACTCAAGAGTTTATATTCCGATGGCTTATTCGAGTATATAACGGATCTCTGGAACATTGTGGACTACATATCCAATATGTTTTATGTCACTTGGATACTTTGTAGAGCCACAGCTTGGGCCATAGTGCATGTAAGTTTAAAGAACTATAGCAAAAGTTTGTTAATGATGTAAGTTTCGAATAATTTCAGCGAGATCTGTGGTTTAGGGGTATAGACCCGTACTTTCCACGCGAGCACTGGCATCCATTTGATCCAATGTTACTCTCTGAGGGCGCCTTTGCTGCTGGCATGGTGTTCTCCTATCTGAAACTGGTGCACATTTTCTCCATTAATCCGCATCTGGGACCGCTGCAAGTTTCGCTGGGACGCATGATTATCGATATCATAAAGTTCTTCTTCATCTATACGCTGGTGTTGTTTGCCTTTGGCTGCGGCTTGAATCAATTGCTTTGGTACTATGCGGAACTGGAGAAAAACAAATGCTATCACCTACATCCCGATGTGGCGGACTTTGATGATCAAGAAAAGGCGTGCACCATATGGCGTCGTTTCTCCAAGTAACTAGATATTATAATAAAATAAGATACAATTTATTTATTTATTGCCTTGCAGTTTGTTTGAGACCTCACAGTCGCTCTTCTGGGCCTCGTTTGGTCTGGTGGACTTGGTCTCCTTCGATTTGGCTGGCATTAAGAGCTTTACTCGCTTCTGGGCATTGCTAATGTTTGGCTCGTATTCAGTGATTAATATTATTGTGTTGCTCAACATGCTGATTGCCATGATGTCGAATTCGTATCAAATCATTTCGGAACGTGCTGATACGGAATGGAAGTTTGCTCGCTCCCAGCTATGGATGAGCTATTTTGAGGATGGCGGCACTATTCCACCTCCCTTCAATCTCTGCCCCAACATGAAAATGTTGCGCAAGACACTCGGCCGTAAGAGGCCCTCTCGTACCAAGAGTTTCATGGTGAGTTTATACCTTACCCCACAGATGCTGGGCGTCAAACAATCAAGACAAATTCCTAAACAAATCAGTTTCAATAAAACGCCAGGGGCTTGCTGTGCGTCAACGCTAAATTCCCGATTTCCCCTCTTTTTCTTTGCCAGCGTAAATCCGTGGAAAAGGCGCAGACTTTGCATGACAAAGTGATGAAGCTGTTGGTAAGACGCTATATTACGGCCGAGCAGAGACGCCGTGACGATTACGGCATCACTGAGGATGATATCATTGAGGTGCGCCAAGATATTAGCTCCCTTCGATTTGAGCTGCTGGAGATTTTCACTAATAACAGTTGGGATGTCCCAGATATTGAGAAGAAAACACATGGTAAATATAAGGATAAATAATGTGTTTATGCTGCTTTAAACTCACCCACTTTTAGCCGCCGCCCGCACCACCAAGGGTAAGGTCATGGAACGTCGTATACTGAAGGACTTCCAGATTGGCTTTGTGGAAACCCTGAAGGCAGAAATGAATGAGGGCGATGGAGGACGCGATATCTTCTCCTCACTAGCCAAAGTCATTGGCCGTAAGAAGACACAGAAGGGGTATGAAATTAGCTAAATTTACATATTAACTAAATAAATATTGAATTTTATATATCTAGTGATAAGGACTGGAATGCCATTGCCAGAAAGAACACCTTTACGGCAGATCCCATTGGCACCAAGCGCTCCTCCATGCAACGTCATAGCCAGCGCAGCTTGAGGCGCAAGATCATAGAGCAGGCCAACGAGGGTCTACGTATGGATCAAAATCAACTGATAGGTAATGAGCTTGATATGACCTAAAGCCAATCGACTTATACAAATTTGTTAATCTTTAGAATTCAATCCTAACTTGGGTGATGTGACCCGCGCCACCCGCGTGGCCTATGTCAAGTTCATGCGCAAGAAGATGGCTGCTGATGAGGTGTCTTTGGCTGACGTAGACGAAAATGGCAAAGAAGACAAGGATAAGGAGAGGAAGCCAGACCCCAATTTCGTAAGTAGAAAATTTCTTAAAAATTATGTTGTATGCATTAAACAATTTCGTATATATTTATCAATTGCAGTCTCGAAGAACTGTTGGTCCCAACAGTAGTGCAGGAGCTTCCATGTTAGCAGCAGCTGCTCTGCGTGCTTCTGTGAAAAATGTTGATGAGAAAAGCGCTGAAAACGATAAGAAAGATGATAAAAAGACCGTAGACGAGAAGAAGTCAGGTGATGCCAAGAAACCAACAGATGATAAGAAACCGGATACCAAACCGTCTGCAGCACCTGCTGCTGGCAAACCCGGAGACCAGAAGCCAATGCCACCGTCCGCCAAACCTCCTGTTCCGCCAAGTAGTGCTAAGCCCAATGAACAACAACAACAAAAGCCTGGCGATACCAAGCCCAGTGCCCCGGCGCCACCAGCCAAGCCCAGCGATGCTAAGCCGGCGGCTCCCAAGCCAACTGAAACGGCTAAGCCTGAAGCTGCCGCCAAGAAGGAAGAGGCAGCCAAAAGTGAAGCTGCAAAGCCTCCAACAGGAGCCACCACAGCTGCCAAGAGCACGGCACCTTCAGCTCCAGCGGATGCCAAGCCAGACACCGCCACCAAACCAAGTGGAACCACAATGCCTGCCGGCAGCAAGGCAGCGAATGGTACGAGTGGAGGAGCCAAACCTGATGAGAAGAAAGCTGGACAGGAACAGAAGGGTGACGATAAGAACGGAAAGGAGACCAGCGGCAAACCAGGCGATTCCAAGCCCACAGATGCAGGAGCCAAAGCTGGAGATACTACGAAAACTGGAGCTGAGAAGAAACCTGGTGATGATAAGAAACCTGGTGAGGATAAGAAATCTGGTGAGGATAAGAAGCCTGGAGATGATAAGAAACCTGGTGATGATGCGAAACCCGGTGATGATAAGAAACCTGCTCCAGCACCACTCAAACCCGCGATTAAAGTGGGTCAAAGCAGCGCTGCAGCGGGTGGTGAGCGTGGCAAGTCTACAGTTACAGGCCGCATGATCTCTGGCTGGTTGTAGGCCCGCTTAGCATATATTTATTATCAATAGATTTTTTTAGTAATTATTACATGTAACTATCATTTCTGTGTGAACAATAAACGAATTTTAAGCATATTTTAGCACTTTGTTTGAATTAAATTACTTTTAAATTATAACCAATCAAAAAAATCTCAGCATACCAAAATAAATTTCTAAAATTCGGTAATAGTACAAATTAATTTTATACATTCGATTCTGTTAAATAAATTATAAAACGAGAAATTTTAAGAAATATATAAAAGCAAAGCATCAAATGCTTGTTCTCAAGAATAAACAAGTTTTAATAGAAAAGCTCTTCAACAAGACTTTGCTATTATGAAAGAAAATATAAACTATACTCACAAATCCCTTTGTAATTCTTTTGTTGTTTTTGCCATTGCAACAAGTGCTCAGTTCTGGCAACATTTTTCAACCCACAGGTGGTTGGTTGCCAAGCAGCCGCAATTGTTGGACTTATTCAACTTTGCCGCGTGGTGACGTCCTCTTGACTGCTTTCCACTGACTCACGAGGTGATGGCTGATTTTTGCATATAAAAGGACATGAGTTCTGGCCTGAAGCAATCATTTTACCAACAGACGTCAAGAAGTGAGCATCAGGCAAAAAAAATACAGTTTATACACAAATTGTTGCAACATAAAATGAAGTCATTTGTCGGTGTGTTTAATGTTGCCTACACAATTTTGTTGTTTGTATTATTTATTAAACTCAGTGCCGCAGGTGAGTTAAACAATGCTGTTGATTGCATACAGTCGACGTAAGGGACTAATTTATAAAGCTCAACTG
This sequence comes from Hypselothyrea guttata, assembly GCA_035045125.1. NCBI lineage: Eukaryota > Metazoa > Arthropoda > Insecta > Diptera > Drosophilidae > Hypselothyrea > Hypselothyrea guttata. The sequence goes on from JAWNNJ010001498.1 coordinate 13,832, forward strand.
CCCACTGTCGAGTCGCTTCTCCAGCGGATTTTAATCCCCGGCAATAAATCTCAACGTCAGAGAAAACAGAGCTTCGTTGAGTCGCTACACCATTTCAATTTGTTTCTATTATAAAAAAAAATAAAAAAAAAAAGAGACGATTTAAGTTGCAAGTGGATTTATTTAAAATGTGTTGACTCAGTTTATGGTTTAAGTATGATTGAGGTCTAAGAAAATATGTTCCTTTGACTACTCAAGGAGCAAGCCCTCGGAATGTTTAATATAAAATCATCATATTGTAGTAGTAGTAGTATTAGTTAGTTATTAAGTACTTGTGCAATACTAGATATTAAGATTAATTATATAGATGTACAACACTGGCTGTCGATGCAACCCTGTAAGCATCGACAGGCCAGCACAAAGAGAGAGCAAATAAAGAGAGCAGTCGTTGCTGAGCGGTCCCATAATATAGACTTGGGAGTATTTATAATTATAATTATATAAATATTAATTTGGCGACCTAGAACTTTTTCTTGTACCTCTTGCTGAGTTCTGGTTCTATCTTTCATCTACCAAATATCTTGAATTTCATATATTTATTTTTAATTTTTATTTTAATTTTTTTGCTGTCTTGAGAACAAATTTCTTTTAAATTTTGTGAATAATATATTTTCATTTATATGTTTTACCGTCTCTCTAGCTTCGCAGCATAAAACCCGACAGACCCGACGCGAAGCCAATTTTGGCCTGAATGCCTTTCCTCGCGTAGGTCGCAGTGATCCAAGTCTGATGAACAATCTGCACGATACCGGCGAGTCCATGGCCTATGAGAGCTTTTATGACATTGGCGATGCCTCTGTTGAAGAAGGTGCCTAGTAAACTGCAAAGTCGAAATTTCAGTTCTATATCTTCAATTTCTTTTTTTTAAGATTATACAAAGCATGTGCCTTATCCTCGTGTGGGTCGCAACGATGTGGAAATGAGTAAATGGGCGCATTTGATGGCATTGGAACAGGCTCTAGAGAAGCGCACTGGGCCTGCCGCCTCCTCAGGGTTGTGGTTTGGTCCGCGTCTGGGCAAACGTAGCGTTAATAATAACGAATATCCAGCTGCCACCAAAGGCCAAAAGGAAGTATTGTAAATAACAAAAGAACAACAATTCGTTTCGATCCACACAAACTGCACTTGTACAATATAAAGTTTCTTATAATATGATGATTATAATTTGTGGTCAAGGAGATCAACAATATAATACAATATTCTAATGGGTATATGACAAATAAATAAATATTGGGCTGGTGAGAGCTTTCATTGTTGATGTAAAGCTCTTAAACAAATAATAATGCAATGAACACCAAAACGCTTTTTAAATGTAAATATAAATGTTATAAATAAATATTATATAAACGCTTCAAATTTAATGCGAATAAAGCTAAACAGCACAGCAAATTGCCTTACAAAAAGTTTTGATGTAAATTTAAACGCCTTAACAGTTTGCATTTTTGTGAAAATTTTTATTTTTATTAAATGGAAAAAGATTATTTTATTTTATGTTTGTTATGATGAAAATGTTGAAAATGTATTATCGTTTTGTTGCTTTTCCGGCAGACTAATCCAGCTGCTGCCGAAATTTGCGCAGCTCGCTTTGAATTGCTTCAATAAGTGGCGCGGCTGATGCTGTCTGAGATCTGCGATCACCGACCGGCGTATGTATGGCCGAACCTGGTAGAGCATCGGATGAGATCTCTGAAATAATGCTCGGACGTTGTATGTTGCCGGCGCTTAAAGGTCGCACCAGCGGAGAATGAGAACCGTTCAAACTGCTGCCCCAAGCGCTGTAGGTGGGTGAGGGCGGCTGTGTGGACTGTGCCGATTTGGGTGTCTTCTCCGGCTGTGCAGTGGCCGGACGATCGCCAGTGCTGTATGCCTTGGGAGGATAACTGTAAACAGCAAGCAAATTAAAGGGAATTGTGAGTAGTATTAGTTGAAGCTATACCTGGGTAAACCGGCAGAGGAGCCGCGATGTTCGCGGTTGGTAGTGCGTCGTTTGTTGGTAAAGTCACGTGAGGGCAGAGGCATCGGCAGATCGTCCTGACTGGCATACAGCTGTATGGCACCCTCGAGCAGACCCTCGTAGTGATTGCGTATGGCTGAGGCATCGAATTGGGAATTGGGGCTAGAGCCTGCGTAGCTTCGGGCCTCTGCGGAAGATTGTTGGAGGAAGTTGAGTTGGTAAATGTTTGCTGGCTGCAATTGGATTGGGGGTTTGCTATGGTCTGGTGTTTATCTCGTATTTATTTTTATTCTAATTACAGTTAGAGTTAGTATTTGGTATTTAGTTATTTAGCTAGTTGTGTGCATGCAACATCAACGACTACAGTTGCCAGTTAGTAACGTGATGGTGCCCCAATATGCACATCATCATCATCATTGTGTCCACCCGCCTCACCCTGGTTGTCAGCGCTGCTCAGACGTTTCTTGTGCCTTTCCCAGACGACTGGACCCACAATGCCCGGATCTGGATTGTCACTGTGCGAGGCGGAACGCACACTCCTAACAGGAGGTGGCGCCTTCGGACTTGGAAAGCTGGCGATCGTAGCTATAGTACTGTCCTTGCTCCCCACCGACTTGTGCGACTTAAGCGATCTGGTGGAGCTCTGTGCAGGCCCTTTTTGTGGTGCCACAGCGTTCACATTGTCGTAGTACGTTACGAAAACGGGATCAAGCACACGATTCAACGGTTCAGGCAGCGTGTTCTTTGGAAACGCTCGTACCGAGGCCATGGATAGAAAAGAGCCCACACTAGCAGTATCTGAAGACTTCTCGGAGGGATGTACGCCACGGGAACGTATCATCTCCTTGTTGATGGCCTGTGGAGATCCCACATTCTCGCCATCTGGAAAGTCCTTGTCCGTAAACAATGATTGCTGTTGCAGCATCTTGTTGCGATGGTAATTGTTGTGTGGATTATACGCCTCATTGCGTTGAAAATTCTCATAGTTGCGACGCAGAGCTTCAGGTGAGTTGCCCTCCTCAGTGGAGGAGTTGCTCTGGGCCAGTGAACCTTGCACAGGACTGGTTTCCAGTGAACCCACGCGATTTTCATTAAGGTAGCGCCGCTTGGACTTGTGTCGGGACTTTTCACCCTTCTTCTCAGAAACCACAGATGCATATATGGTATCCTCTAATCCCTCGGCTTGATCATACTGATGACGACGTCGCTTGTGCCCATCAAACAGACGAGCTGCCTTCTCATCTAAAATGCGCTGCACATCGGCACTGGGCGGATTGATGGGACAGTAAACTGAAGAATCCGAAGTGTTGTCTGTGGAGGAAATTGAATCACGGCGCAAACGCGTTGTATGTGGCTCAGCTGGTGGTCCCGGAAAATTAATCCGTGGCTCTCGCTCATATGAAAAGTTTTGTACGCCCACGTCCCGAGAGCGGGTTGCGCTACGATCTCCGCCATTAGCGCCAGAACCAACTGTAGTGCTGTCCAGCATGGTGCCGCGTGAGCTGGGACGCATTGATTGACCCTCAGACAGCAGCTCGTTGCGTGAAGACGTTCTGCAAGATATAAATTTGAAATTCACCACAGGGAAGTAGTAGAAGTATACAGTAAACTTACCTATTGACCGCACTTAACTCTCTCTGCCGTGCTCGAGAGCGTCCTAGCAGCAGTATTGCTACAAGGAGCAGCATTAGTAGTAAAATAGCCAATGAGCTGATCACCACCAAGGCCACATTGTTCTTCACGGAGTTGAAGAAGCCCGCCTGACCACTGCGTGGCACGGGAGCCAAGGCAGTGGCAGTAGGTTCCCTGATATATGCTGTGTGTGGAAAGGGAACAATAATAACTGACTTTTTTATAACCTGTACCCATATAACGGCTGCAAGGTATGACACTGTCGGTTGTGTCCGACTAGACCCTTTTCAAATTTTCTTAAACTTACGTTCCGATTTCATGTAAATGGGTTTTCCCAAAGTGCCAACTGCCTCGGCCTCACTGACAAGTTCCATATCCTTGGCCGCCGTTGTGGCCAAAATAGGGCGTCCATTCACTAGCACCGTATAGATGAGTTCCGTCTGATTGGCCACAGGTCGGTCATTGCTGTGGGTAAGAAGATCGCATTAACTAAAGCTGTCAAAGTATTGACATTTGGTCGGTTTGTACGTACAGTTTGAGGTTAACATACGCGTCGGATGCATCGACGTCGTTGACAGAACTGTTCCACTTTTGTACATCAGACTCGCTGATTTGCGTGATGTTGTGTATGACAACCCTAACTCGCTCGTCCTTAAATATGGCCTGTTGTTGTTGTTCCTCCTGTCTTTGTTGACTTAACAACGCTTCGCGCATTTCCTGTAGCTTCTCCGACTTTCCATTCTGCTGTATGAGCTCCCAGGGGATAAGCGTAACATATGCGCTATAGTCGATGGACTCGCTGCTTGTTAAGGTGGGATTTGTTGAGCTACTTAGCGTTTCACCCGACTCCTCCCAGTGGCTGGCCCACTCGGGCCTCTCGGCCGAAGCCCAAACTGTTTTCACTTGGTGCGCACTATCCATATTCATATCCAGTAGTTCCACATCATCGCCTGACCATGTGTTGGTGGTTCCTGCACTTGGCATGGACGTCGATGTGGTTGTCAATTGTGACGGCTGGCGACGGTCACGTGGCGTATAGACTGAAACGCCTGCAATTTGCTGTGCTCCATTTATGCCCAGATGGCGTGTTTGTTGTCTGTGAAACCCAATTGGGAGTTAAAACGAATCGTAACTGAAATGAGCACATTCCTCTTACCTAGTGAAAGCTAGTCGATATAGACGTGCAAGCTTCTCCTCAAGCACTGGATTATCCTTAGCTGTGTAGAAACCCGACATGACAGTTAACAACCAATAACGGCGGTCTGTTGAGGAATAATTCAATGGCGGCATGCCAGGTGCACCCAAATCCCAATTGCCGCCGCCATCATCAGGCTTGCAGTCCAGACAAATTGGTATTTCAATTTCCTAAAAATGGCAAATTTAAACTTTACTTCTTATATATAATATTCACTGGAGGCATACTCACATTGTTGCCATCTACATAAACAGTGGCCACAACGGTTTCCGTCTTAACTATCACATCCTTGCCCTTGCTAATGCCCGTGTGCACCTTCTTTAGAAAGTCTGGCGGTCCATCACCAGAGCCCGTCCAGAAAAAGTCCTCTAAGTGCACTTCATCCTTAAGTTCCGGATAATCATTATCCAAATCATCATCTGAAAGTTGCGTGTCAATGAAAATTGTCTAAACGCATTCTTGAAACACTTCTGATTAAGTCTCGAAATTGTTTATTTGCAATTTGCGGCTTGTTATTCAGGAGTTTCTTGAACTTATTGCATGGTTACTATAGCAATTAACCTGGGTGATGGGTGCAAAAAACTTTATAGACAGTTTTGGGTTTGCATTACGCCAAGCAGGAAGATGAATGAAATAAATAGATTGGGGTATGACAGAAGTTATAAAGTAAAATACATTTAAATAAAGAAAGTATACTGTATAAATATTCTGCATTCCCTGCATATCATGAAATGTCTCAAAACTACAAACTGAGATTAGAACAATAAATATTAAACAACGAATTTAAATATATTAACATATAATAATAACTTATAAAAAATTATCTCATATTCTATATAGGGTATGTGTAAGTTGAATACTGAATTCGTCAGTTTTTGTCGCTGAATTTATCGACAAATCGAGGGAGTTGGTTACCTACCCAACGCTTTGAGCACTTCTAGCGACGAATTTGTATTGAAATCGTTTGCTTTATGTTTATTTAGTTTATTTTAATGCTGCATTTCGAGTTTGTTTGATCAATTGCAATACAAGCAAAACCACAGCAGCTGCTGAAATAATTTTATGCTAAGTCTGCTCCTTTTAAAAAGGGGTGAACTCCCATCATCAACTACTATGCTTTAAAGCCCAAGTCATTATGATTGGCCTGGCCTCAATGATGATGACCGAGCAGCAACAAAAAACTTAGCTAGACAACAATAATTTTATCGATTAGGAGTACCAAAAAAAAGGAAAAAATAGGAACATGTTGAAGTTGACCAAATTGTGTGCGTGTTGTGTTGTTGGCGCAATTAACTTTAACGCATTTTTGTGCACCTGGCACCTGTGTAGATTTGGCAGCAATTGTTTTCTTGCAATTACACGTAAATTACGTATATTGATTGTTCTAAATTTTGTGATTTTTTGTTCATTTCATTTTGCTTTGTTTTGTTGGCCAAATTCCGTTGTAATAGTGTCCAAGGCATTGACGCATGAAGCCAAAAGGTCAAATTATGTGTACCACCAACACTAGCGCAAATGAGGGTCAACTCATGTAGTGACCAGAACTGGAAATATTTATTTTATAACAACAGAATAGGTGCTCTACTATATTTTGCTATCTCTGCCAATACAACGAATGCGAGTTTTACGCATTCTATATAATTTCACTGGCTTGTTGCTCAACTTACCGTGACTTAATTGTATTAAAGGTGGACCCTCCTGTTCCACCCCGCGCGCCTTGCAGCTTTGTAGAATGCCCAATAGCAATAATATATATGACACAGCAGGAATAAGTTTTGCTTTCATTATAATTAGCATAATTGGTATTATTTGTTTGAAATTTCACTGCACTTAGAATATTTTATTAACCTAAATTCGGATGGAAAACTTTTCACATATTAAATAGCAAAATTTCGAGTAGAAAATTGTTGTTTAACGCGTTGCATTGTACAGCGTGCTGACATCGTTGAAAGTTGCCCGGGAACTGAGCGTTACGTTCTAATCCAAACTTATAGGCTCTGTGGTTCTGGTGGTTGTCAGTAGACACAGCAACAACAACTACACATGTCCCACTGACGTTTGTTTGCTTACTCACTCTCGCGGCGCTCTCTGTTTGGGCCGCTTTGTGACTGGTCAGTTACCTGTGGCAACAATCAACAACAACAATCAAACAATCAAACTGCGCGCCAAACAAACCCGCATCAACATTTCCACTTCCACCTGGACGGGGCTTTGTCTTTCGTTTTACACACACACAAAATTCCGCTAACTTTGGCTTTTGTTTTCGCCCGCTTTGTTTTAAGCCATGTTTTAGTTAGCTTTTTAGCTTAGCAAAGTTTTCGCCATTAACAGTTGTCAACAAGTCTGTTCATTGACAGCTTAAAGCTCTATGTTAAGTTAACAGAAAGCTCTCGCTGTTCAGCTACGAATTCTGACTGCTATGTCACTCACAGACACATAACCGTTGCTTATGAATTTAACAGCTAGCAAGTTGCTAAACCAAATTCCGGATTTCGACTTGCTAAAAACCCCCCAAACGTGCATTCATTAAGTTGGCCTTCGCACAGCTGAAGATTTAAATATGCTAAGTTATGAATATGTTTCTTTAGGCTCATATTTATAATGATAAATCGTTGCTTCCAGCAAATACAATAATATTGTTTGCTTAATTGCTCTTTGACTTTAAATTTTCAACTGAGCGTTTATTGATAACAAAAGTATTGTTACCATAGGTTAATTGTTAAACAGAACAATATCTTAATGATTAAATAAGTTGTGTACTGTGTACATAAAAAATTAAGGAAATTATAATGAAGGTTGAGTTTAATGAGCGCCTATTTTATTTCGTTTGAGTTTAGAAAATTTGACGATTTTCTGACAGAGATTTTAAATATTCTCTAAACAAGAAATCTTAATGTTTATTGTGCTTAAATGATTTAGAATTTAGTAAAGAAATAACTATTCTATAGTTTTGCTTTTTGTCTGTTGCTTATTTATTTAATCAAGTGTTGTCGATTTCTTTTTCAGAGGTTTTGGTTACTTTGTTAAACACATTTCATTTGACCTTTGCCTAATTAAATTTCACCGGAAATTTGCATCTGTTGTGACTGTTGACCTTCATAAATAAGTATTTGTCAATTTTTAGCTGAGAATTTTAATATAAATTCAATTGTTATGAAACAAGCTTTTGCTATATAAAATATGTACTAGTTCTTAAAATTCTTACACAATTTCTAAATAAAAGTACGATTAAATGTTAATTTACTGTTGAACTTTTTAATTCATAGACGGCCTCCCACAGCAAAAACTTATTAAAAAAAATGTAATAAAAAAATGTAATAAAAGATGTGTTTAAGCTATGCAACTCATAAAAGCGTCATTAATTTTCTTTTTTATTCAATGTGTTAATGAACTCGCCAGTTAAGATTCTAGACTAATACTATTAATGACATTATGCTAGTGAATAAATCAAAAAACAACGCAACATTCAATAATTTCATCAGCTTAAAAACTACAAATGAAATCATAAACGAAACTAATATGTCAACTTCGATATTTATGGCTGAATTATTAGCGTGACTAAAAATTAATTATAAATGTCAAGATTTTTAAATATGCTAATTAACTTGCAAATTATGCAAACAACTGACGATTGCACTTTAACAGCTACAATCAAAAAATTTCTGTGATTCTCCAAATGAAGACTCTCGACTTGTAATGTCTAGCTTTGGTTCTATACTTAAAAACTTCACAGATCTTTAAGGTCAATCTATGTTACGCAATACGAGAAAAATTCGAACTCGAAACTTGTATATCCAGAAAACCACATGATAATGAAGCATCTCAACTTGATCTTGGCCAAGCGCCAAATTGAACATGCAAGGTCCCATTTTGCAGTTTCAAACCAGTTTCAAACGCAACTATATTTATTATCAGCGATAATAATTTTATTCAACACTTGGTAAACATTGTTATTATCACTATTTGCATTGACAACTAAAGGGAAATAAAGCTAATATCTTTATCCAGCAGCAGACTTCAGGGCACCGGGGCTCAGCTTGCGATTCTTGATCTGGTAACGGGTCTTGTAACCATCCTTATCGGCAGTGTACATGGTAATGGACTCGGTATCGGTCTTCTCATCATAAGTGGAGTAGGAACCCATCACGACCAGCTCTTCTTTGTCCGTACCGGGATTCATGATAACACCAACTTCCTCGCGTTTGCTGCCATTGGGCTCAGCCAAGCTGCGAGATGGAAATAAATTGGTAAGGATTCTAACGCAAATAGACAACCAGTTAACTTACTTGAAACGGTAACCCTCCTTGGTGGGCTCTTGGGTATAGAACTCACTAATGATTTTGGGATAAACGTAATCCAACAGAGACTGCGCAGAGCAGCTGGCTGCCATAACGGCCACCAGGGCAGTGATAAGTATCTTTAATTAGAATAATACAAAATGTTTTATTTACAAATTGCCACTGATTGAGGTATTCAAATCACAGTGTGAGTGTTGTTTCAATTGTTAACTAACAGCAGCTGCGCAACAATTCAGCTGTTTAACATCTTAATTATGATTATTCATTCTGAAATGCCATGCAAATTCTTGACTCTATCTCTAAGTACAAATTGATCGTAAGTTGCAGGCCTCCACCCAACTTAGCCTTTAGCCACTTGAATCATCGGATACTCACCAATTTTGTAGCTGTCATGTTGATGCGAGCTGAAGTTCCGAATCAAGACTGAGATGGGATTGTGTTGCGATTTAACAGCAAAGATCTGCAAAGAATTTTCAACCGAGGTGTCGACCAGCGCCGCACAGTGGGACAGCAACGGCAAACAACTGGCTAAAAATTGAAAATTTATTAGCCTAACTGTGGGATCATTAAATGAACCAAATAAGTTTATGTAAATGGAATTGATTGAGAAATCATTTAGCACAGAGTATAACAAACAATTATATATAAATTTATAGGTATAATTTGATTTGAACTGCAGATAATTACATATAATAATAAAAAATAGAAAACCAAGCTATTTAAATGATCTACAAATATTTTATTTTAAATCAAATCTTTAAAAATTTATGGATTTATTTTGAAATGAATTTAGCTTATATTTCTAATGCCCACTGTGCAGCGCGACCATATGATGCGATGTATACTTAATAATTTTTTAATTCGATGTAGCTACTATTAAACCAAACCGGTTGCAAAAGCAAACACAGACACCTCCAATGCTGCGACTAACCTAAGGTGCTTCGTATTGTTTTCTTATTGTACGAATGTCACTGGACACTTTGGCAGCTCCTACATAATTAAGTTAATTAATTAATGATGAATGGATGGCCACAATTTAGCTCTGCTTTGATCGAGGGTGGAATATCGAGTAATGAGCATAAGAACGTAATTTACTTGTTGTTGCTGCAAATTAAATTAAATGAGTGTCTTTAAAAAATGCGTGTACTTTAATCTTGCCATTTCCGGGATTCAATAATTATGCAATTAAAGTTCTTCTCTATTTGTAGATATTTTTTTATAAGTCACTTAAAATTAGTTTGTCGATATAATGAAATTATGTAACAAAGCTGATGGAAGTATGTGAAATATAATATAATCGATTTATCTATATTGCAATTTGGGTCATAGTTAATTTCCTCATTTAAAAAAAACCACAATATTATATGTTTTAAACCCGATCTATATATAGCATTTAGCAAAACACACTTAACACACATTTGATATTCTTTTCTTTAACAATCTTAGCATAACTGATTCATATTTTACGTATTTAAAATATTTACATATTCTTTTACACATTTGCAATTCCGGTTTCTTGAAAATTTGCGTTTTAAACGTCGAACTCATTCGAGTATTAAAACACAAACTTGCAACTAAACCCTCGTGAATTTTAGATCAATTTATCGATTTGCCATTAGACTCGTGTTCGACTTTGACTTATTGAAAATGTATTGAACTCCTTTTGTGTTGTTTATTTGGCGTTTTCTAATTTTATTTGGAATTCGGTTTAAATTTAAATCATTTCATATCTTAGATACACTCTCGCTTTTTTCGGTTAATTCATGGTCGTAAGAAATTTATGTGGCGAATCTAGCCTAACCAGTTTCGTATGCTGATCTACCAATTTTGATTTATAAACAGGAATTAAATTTAAAATTTGACATTATTAAATGGCATGTGCGCGACCTTGGCTATCAATTCCGCCTTGGGATCAATCAGGATTTAGAAAAAGCCCTCAGTATTGTAATTACATTAAGACTCATGTGCCAGAGTTTCCCCACATAAATAAAAGAATGAATGAATCACAGCAGTATGTAAAGAGCTGGAAATTAGAATTGAATAGATCTTTTATCAATAACGTCACCGACAACATTCCCGACAACAATTTCTTAATACTATAATTTGTAAGTTAAATTGAATGGCCAAGGTAGAGACTTGCTAAAAAAGACCCACTTGTAAAGGTCATAGTCGAGCGTAACGGACACTAGAAGACCCTGAACTTAGCATCTGCTTATACGAATATTCGAATAACTCGAATAATAATTTTGTTTTAATCCTCAGCTCATGCCATTGGCGTTAAATGTCTTTCAAACTATGACAGCCAAGAAGTTATAAATAAAACTGTTTATTTTTAGTGAAAAAAGAGGAGATTACTGAAACCCAAAAATCTATGCATCTAGCTTACAAATTGACAGGATTTTACGGAGATCCTTATCGTTATTGATTAGGTTTATTATTAAGCTTTTATTGTTTGGGCTGTGCATTTGAAAATTTCAAACAATAATAATAATTAGAAGTATTTTTTTATTTTGTTTTTATTTTTTTATTTATATTCAACACCAGCTCGAAAGGATGCAACAAGATACTTATTTTTTTATTTTATATTTAGAATATTTTCTGCATTTTTGGCGAAAATTTCATAATAATATCCCTACTATAAGTATTTTTTTATTTTGTTTTTATTTATTATAATTTTTTATGCCTAGCATTGAAAACGGACAACAGCGCATGGGACGGAGAACACGAATAAGTCCGTGCTCTCAGTTCAAATGTCGGCAGTCGACTGACGTGCGTTTGAAGCGCGTTCGTAGCGAGCTCGCTTGCAACCATTTCTATACATTTTCAAGGCGGCTGTTCGGTTGCGTGTTCGACTCGCACAGGTTGCATGTTGCCGGGACATAAATGCAGCATACTTTTAAGCTGGTCTTTAAATCAACAAGTGGTTTTGCCCTGTTTTTTGACTCCACAGGTGGTTGCAAGTTTTTTTATTTATTTATTTATTTCATATTCAGATTATTTTTCTGCATTTTTGGCGAAAATTTCATAACAATAATAATACTAGAAGTATTTTTTTATTTTGTTTTAATTTTTTGACAACAACAACACCCCCTCGAAAGTATGCAACAAGATAATTATTTTATTTATTTTATATTTAGAATTTTTTTCTGGATTTTTGGTAATAATTAACAATAATTATTAATTAATTCTAATTAGAAGTATTTTTTTATTTGTTTTAATTTTTTTATTATTTTTCAACACCAGTGCAAAAAAGTATGCTGCAATTATAGCTTTCACGAGCATTTTGTTATGCAGCCTAAAAGTATGTGTGGAAATATCATAAGTATCTACCAATTAGCAATACACTGTAAAAAAAAATTTGCAACGTAATATTATTTTTTGGCGTTGTAATAGCTTCTTTGTAGTTCTTCCCAATCTAGATTTAACTTTTTTAAAGAAATTTATATTGTTTATCTGTGGAGTGATATATAAAAATTTTGCTACATCAATCACACTTGAACTTCCGTTAAATGAACCATACTATGTACCAAAATTTAATTCCGGATATCTAAATGTCTTGCAATTAATTTGGCCTATGAAGTTGGCGAATACCGCCAACAAAAAGCAAAAATTCATTGAAAGCTGGCTTAGTTTTTCGACTCGCAGCTTGTCAGTTACATCATTCTTTATAACCATGCTCATTTCGATGGGTAGTTTGCGAAAGCAGTGGCATTGGATAGCCTTTATTTTGGGTGCTATAGTATGCCTGCACTATGCCACTGAGGTACAGTCAGCGACCGCAGCTGCTGCCAATAAGGACATCATCTCATTTGCCACAGCCTGCAATTGCTCGTTGACTCTGGCCTGCAGCTGTTGCCAAAGTGCTATACTTAATCCGATGAACATGACCAAGACACGTAAGTGCAGCACGCAATCCTTTATTATAATTTGTGAACAATTTTATTTAATTTTATTTGCATTTTATTTGCGTTTCATTTTAGTTTGCGTGACTTTCAAAATAGCCTTGCTGAGCGCAGCAGTGGATGTGACCATTTCTTTGGAGGGCGAAACCCTTACCAAGTTCAGCCTTACGTCCAAGGCACCAACCAGTTTCTGTGTGCCCGTAGTGTCTGACGTAACGCCCTTGGCCTTGTGCCTTAAGATGAGTGCCAAGTTCGCCAGTGTGACCAGCCTCAACATATGTCCGAGCTTCTACAGCACGCTCAATAATTCCACCCAGCTGATGGCCTTTGATTTCTCATGCATCACACTGGGCAAGGATGGTTTCAGCCTGTCCTAAGCGAAGGAATTGAATTGAAGTATCAATAAATACAAATGCAGAATGTTTCGTTTGGATTGTTTATTTTCGCATCTCGTTAGACATATTGTTATAGTTGTAGTTGTAAATGTAGCAAAGCCAAAAAGTGTTAGCAGAATAGCAGGTTATTTAGTGACAGCTCTATGTACAAATAGTGTAGTTCTTAGCTTAGGCCTAGAGCAGGTATAGTAATAGTTATAGTATAGTTATAGTTAGTATTAGTTATATATTTTCATGTATGTGGTCTGAGAGATTGCTGATACATAATTGCTGACAATTTAAAAGGTTAACAAAAAGATATACATCATTGTATAGGTAGCTAAACCCATCATGCCTATAAAGAATAACCCCAAAGTAGCCCATTCGCTTCACTCGCAGCTGGGCCAACTGAAATAAAAACACAATTTACAATAAACTTACAACTGAAGATCACACAAAGGACTGCTAAACTTAGAGACTACACAGCTTAAAGCTAAGTACGATAGCTCACATATGTATTTTATGTATAATATGTATGCAGAGTTATATAGATAGATTATCAGTTATGGTAGATCGTTGATCGTTGATCGGTGATCGGTGATCGCTGATCGCTGATCGTTGATCGTTGATCGATTATCGATTAGCATTCTAGGTAAACTATCTAGGGATGGTGCATGCCACGCTTCGGGTAAACATCATTCGTAATCCGACTAACTTCCCACGCTTCTGCTCAAATGCTGCGACTCCAGTTCCATCTTAGCTCAGCTCAAATGCTGCCCAATGATGCGGAGGTGGACGCTGACGCTGTTGCTGACGCTGACGCTGCCGGCGGCACATCGCTCACAATCGCCTTGCACATGACCATCCTGACTCCGGCGAGGAAGTCGGTTAGGTAACATCATGTGGGTCGTGGCGGTGCCGCCGCCTTACGCGCTATGCACATCAGGGCGCTGGGCGGTGGTGGCGGTGGTGCACTACGCATTCTAGGCACCGGTTTCACATCAGACTTGAGCTGCTGCTGCTGCTGCTGCTGTTGTTGTTGCTTTGGCTGCGTTGTAATGACCTTTGGTATGGTGCCCAGTCGCTTGGCCTTGGCCTGCATTACAAGATCCGCTTCGGCGCCGCCCTCGGAGCTAACCGAATCGTAGGATGATGGAGTGGGAGAATGCCGACGATTTCCCTGCTCATCCAGTTCGCCATCATCGTCGTCCTCCTCCTCATCGTCCTGCTCCTCGATCATCGTGCGAAACTCCTGTATCGAGTCGTTTAGCGCCCACAATTGTGACAGCAATGAGAGATCCAATTGACGCAGTCCATACTGAAAGCAAACAAACAAAGCCATTAAATTAGGCAGACATAACGCCAGCTATGATTAATATGCATCGTGTACAAGTTCTTGATGTGGCCCACCAACGCGCTAAATCGCAATACGCTCTATGCAACTTTCAAAACCCAAGGCAAAAGGCAAGCCAATAAAACGCAAAACGTAAGCCAATAGACCCAACAAGCTGACTCAATGACTGACTGACTGACTGACTGAATGACTGACTGATGTTGTTATAGTTGTAGTTTTTGCTGCTGCCTTGCATTGATTGACAGCGCCACACAGCGACTAAAACTGACAGAGCCTCAGACCGAGAGCTAAAACTGTCTATCGGGGCACACCCACAGACCTATAGAAAGGTTTTTGGCGTTGGCTGTGCGCGGTATATACGACTTCCTTAATAAGTTTCTCAGCTATAGAACCAAACGTATTGTGTTCATGGTGACAACAATTCAGCAGAGTTTGCTATTGTTGCTTTATCAAACACTTTCCAACACTAGCATTGGAAATGCAAATAATATCTGGTGTGAGATATAGAAAGAACTTCGAATACCGATTATCGCAGATATTATCAACCGTCTATCGGAGCAAGGTTTGAAATTATGCAAACCATTTGGACGCTCCACAGAATTCACCCATCTGCCGACCACACAAGTATAACTTTCCCATTTTTATAAATTCATCCTACTATTATTGAAATTTTGGTACAAGTTATTAGAAATAGGAAATTAAAATAAATAATTATATATTCCAAAAAAAAGGGTATCTGGCTTGTTAACATAACCCATGAGCATACCGTAGCTCTGCCTAGTTTCCATTCTTTTTGCATTTCGCCAAGCCATATTTATGACATGACAGCGTTCATCAATCTGCCGGCTGCTATCATGGCCTGACATTTAACAGTTCAGCGGCCCGTCAAGCTGAGCAACTGAGGGGGCTGAGTATGAAGGGAGGGGAGGGGGGCGGGTAGATCGGTTTAACCTAGCTTGTCTCCTGGCCACATAAAGCGACCGCCGTGCATTTGAAACCGCATTTATGGCATTAAGTAACTTGACAAGAGTTCGCGGCACTTTTGATAGCGCCAGACAGTTGGCGTTAACCCAAACAGCAGCCATTGGAATCTGGATGCCGGCAAAACGATCCGTCTAAGCTGAGCACAAGCGACGCATATGCACATATTGCCTTGGCCTGCATTTTGTGGGCTTGAGCTTGAAGCTTGGAGCTGGGAGTTTTTGAGCTTGAGCTGAGCTGACAACAAGACGCTTGTGGTCAAAATGAAAGTTCCCCCTGTTCGCTGTCGAGTCGGAAGGAAAAATCTCATTTGTCAATTAATATCGCCGCATAATATCTCGCGCCAGCAAAAAGAAAAGCAGCACAACTTTCTGCATCGCTGCCACATAGCGGTATTAAGCAAATCCGCTCAAAAAACCAGCCCCCTCCTATCCCCTTTCAACCAAATCAGCCTAGTCTATATAGACAGACTCCCACTCCAACTGAGCCGCTAATACGCCAGACGCCAGCGCCAGCTACAGGGGATCCAGGCGGCCTCTCTGTTGGCAATCTGATATGCATAAACTGAAGCTGATGCAGCTGCCACCAACTGGCCAACAAGCCAGTCAGCCAACCAGGTACCAACTGTTCGTTCGCCTGTCACATGGCAGTTAATCCTTGGCAACTGACAAACCTACGCAATGGCCTCAGAGCACACTTCTAGGCAGGAAAGGCCTGGCTTATATTTTATTGCACTACGTTAGATAGGCGCAATTTCAGGGAAAGGTCAACCGTCGCAAAAAACAAATAAATAAAGATATTATTTTTAAATTTTTACGTTTTTAATTCTACAAAATATCATATTAATTATATTTCAAAGCATTTATTCACATCTATATTTATGAAGATATATAACTGACAATTGCTAAATATTATTATTTCTACCCATGAAATGGGTTAAAACAGGGGTAGTTACTTTATTTGTGATATTTTCCTAATAACGTAAACAGACAAATTCTGAAAATTCCGAAAACCCATAACGTCAGTCTCATATTTTGAGATACTTTTGATGGATAAAGAAACAAAACTAAGGCTCATTGAAAAATATTAATATAAATCTGTAAATCATCAAATATTTACTAAACATCTTTATAAGATAGTTTTACTGAAGTAGTTTCATCCGTTTGGAACATTTAATTAATTTGTATCTATTAAAATTTTCTACTAATTTTTATGCATTGAAAATGCCCATATAATAAATGTAAATTAGAAGTAATTGCAGCTCCATCGATTGCGTTCCCTTGACTGTTGCTGTTTTTGTCAGGCTGATTAGCCTAATTTACACCTGTGCATTAGCACAGTTCCAATTGTGCCATGCCCACACGCAGGCGCTTGTAACTCATGTATGTTAATTAACGCTTAATTGGCATTAGGCTCAGTGACGACAAGTGCAGCAGGTTTTCTTATTGCCACCCACATCAGCAGCAGCGGCAGTGGCAGCTTCTAGGCATCTGCCAATGCAGCTGGCACAGTTTACACACCCACCAGCTGAGAGTATAAATAGGTATATGTAAAAATATAGATACGTTTATATATATTTATGTCTTATGTATCTTGTGCTCCATAAAAGCTGATTGCTATTTCCGCATACGTGCCCACACACAGGTCGCCGGAATCGAACACAAATCCATAGTGCAAATGCAATCAAAAAGCAGCGGGCAAATTGTAAAGAAAAGTTAAGAAAACTTCGAGACAACGCCCCGTAAAGAATCAATAGAATTTTGAGCCGTGTTCGAGTGTTAAATCTGTTTGCGGAAGACAAACAATGCCAGACAAACGCTGCCTTTACAGCTAGACACAAAGTTTTGTGGCTTCTCGACACACAAGAGATACTCGTACTTATTGCGAAATCTCAACCACAATAAGAACAACATAGCGAAGAAGACTAAAGTATTAACCACGGTACCAGATACTGTTAGGCTACGGTACATATAGCAGCTCTATACAATATGAACTTTGTGCTCACTTGGCGTATGCGTAATAATTTAAGCTTGCATCATTTGAGCCAAGTTGATGAGCTGAGGCTGGGGATGGGGCTGGCCAGCGTCTTATGCGATGCTCATTCAATGTCAGTTAGAGACATCATAATGCAGTTTTTCTGTAATTAACAGACTCTCCAACTCCATCTGAAATTCAAACTCAACTGGTTTGCTTATAATTTGTACCTAATTAGCGCCAGCTACGTGCGACATTGAAGTATTATGACAGGGGCATGCAGCACAGACGCAGCTGGTGATGAATTGAACAACTGAAATTCATTAAAAAATTGTATCTGAATAATTACAGACAATGTTGTCGGATTAACGGCATAATCATTACACTTTTCACAGTTGTTTGCTGTTAGGGAGGAGTTCATAAATACCAAAAGATATTGCATAAGCCAAAGATAAAGTAGCTAGACATACGTATATAAATTGTTGTTAAAGGATATCTACAAATATGAAACTACAGTAGAATCCGGTTATAGCGACATTCAAGGGACCGACGATTTTACGTCGTTATATCCGGCAGACGCACTATCCGAAAGGACCAAAAAAAAATTTTTTTTGTATATTATGGATGCCATGTTCGTAATAGGTTTTAAAATAAAACAAATTAATTTTTTAATCAAAACAAAAAATTTAATACAGTAGAATCCGGTTATAGCGACTTTCAAGGGACCGACGTCGTTATATCCGGAAGACAAAATCCATGATTTTGTTTCTTTTTCGTATTGAAAAAACACAAAATCCATGATTTTGTTTGCTTCTTTTAGCATTGTTAAAGAAATCAAATTTTCCTCTTTAAAGTTTTTTTTTTGTTCGGCACGTCGCAATATCCGGTTGAATTGAAATGAAAAATTGAATTGAAATTGAAAAATCTCGTCGTTATAAGCGGTTTGTCGCTAAAAGCGGAGTCGTTATAAGCGGAGGCCGTTTCATATAAGTTTGTATGGGGACCAACCAAACCATCGAGTTTTCGTCGCAATAACCGGACGGACGCTATAAGCGGCGCGTCGTTATAACCGGATTCTACTGTATTTGTCCTGACTGACTTACTGAACAAACACTAAAAGGTAGGGAATTTTGTAAAGTTTTAAATTTATTGCTATTTTTAGGCATATTACCACATAGGTTTGTCAGCTTAATATTATAATAATTATATATTTTTATGTAATTATTTTTGATGCAATATAGAAACAAACGGAATGCTTGCATATATTCCTCTTTAACCTTGTATCCTATAGATACATTTGTAGCAAAAACTACTCAAAACGCAATTTCATATATTTACTTATACAATCGGAAATCTTAACAATAACTTGAGCTTCGTGGTAGCTCTTAAGCATGTGTCACAGTTGTCAAAGCATAGACACAAGTAAACACCATGAACTTCATGGATACCAAAGTATCTAAATCACAAATTGCAAGTCATTTGAGACGCACACCAAAACAACAAAAAAGAAATAGCAACGAGTGTGCCACAAAATTAACATTAATGAGTTTTTAAAGCGTTTTATTCTTGAAGTCTTCTGTTTTTTGTCTTTGTCTCGATGTCTGTCGTTGAATGGAAGCTCGTGTGGCATGGTCAAAGGCACAGGTGGCATGCGGCTGTTAGATGCCGATGGGGCGCGTGTTGATTACTCTCAGTGGCAAAAAGATGCATGTGGCAAATCGTTTAACTGTCATGAATGTAATTAAGTTCAACAGATGATGCACATTAGTCGCCAAGTTACGACTAAGAATAACTTTCGCTGCGCTGCGCTGCGCGACGCATGCCACCATCAAATGCAATCGATAATGTGGAAAATTTAATTAGTCCTAAGCGCCTTTCAAATATATATATTTAAAATGCCATTAAAAATTATGAGGGTCTAGCACGACAGAAACCCTTAAAGTACAAAGCAGTGTACGAGTATCTTATGGATGCGCACTGGACGCAATGGCAATAAACTAGCGACATGCGGCTCAAGTTGTTGCATGCATGCATTATGCATGTGTTTAGCTATGTATGAGTGTATCCATGAGTGCGAGTATGAGCGTGAATGTATTCGTCGCCTTGCAGCTTGTGTCTATCTTTAGCTAGAGCGTCAGCCTGCCCTGGGGCGTCGGCTGCACTTCAAACATTTGTGCGTTGTTGCAGCGTGAACTTTTGTGACCGCTGAGAATGCGCTGCAAATGCGGAAGCGCCTCCCCAGAGATAAGCTGGCCAAAAAAGTTGCTGCTGCAGCCTTTTGTATCACAGTTCTACGGGCCCAAAACATTCGTTTTAACAGCTGCTGCTCTATTGCTCCATTGTTGTTGCTGTAACTTAATTTAGCCAACTTTGTTGCCTCTGCCGATTTCCAAGTCGCACGACGACAACTTTTTGGCATTTGCATTGCAAGTTGACGACAGACAAGGCAGTCACGCCTTTCAACTTTAGCGCCAACTGCACAGATACAAAGTTTACAGACAAAGATACAAAAGATACACAGGCACAGATACCACGTAACTTATAGACATAGTATACTCCATGTAAGTATGTATCCCATGTACATGGCGACAGCAGGCATTGTCATTGGCGACATTTTGACGTGCCCAGAACAGTGTCAACACTGGGATTGGAATTTCGCTGCACTTGGCGCCCTCCTCCCACCTCCCACCTCCCGCCTCCCACCTCGATAAGTAAAAGTATCGCTGTGCTGTCCACAGGAGAGAAGCATTGCGGATTTATTGCACTTTACACGTTTGTATTTGCCTTCATTGGCCCCTACTTGCCACTCCTTTGCAGAACCACCAGGCACGTACCTATCGATTAAATGTCATAGATACTTGTACCTTGCTCACCGTTTATCTAACGGTGCTCAAAAACTGCGCATAAAACAGCCATCAGAGGTGCCAAAACTGCATGCATCGGTATGCCCCATGGAATGACAATAGATTTATGCCTGCAATCCAGGGGTTACAAAATTCAAACAAAATTTTTACATCTGATTTTGATCAAATTGTATGACAAAACTAATTGCTTTAACAAAATTTGTGGATAATAAAACCAAATTGTGCGATAAAAAAACCAAAACACCATTTTAAACCATAACAAACATTAAAAATTCTACTAAAAATTTATCTGATTTAAATCTTAAACGATTTGCAAAGCGAAATTATCCATTAATAATAAAGTTTTAGGGTTTTTGGCAAAAAAACGTAAATGTTAGGACCACAAGTAATTTTCTTCATCGCTTCATTTTCAAAATAAAACGTATATCAGGTATTGGTTTGAAGCGAGCTCTTCAAGTTCTATCAAGTAAAAGTTCTGCTTATGTATCTATTAGCTATTATCTATTTAGCAAATCTCTCTATATAGTATTTGATTAGATATGTATCTCTGTTAGAATATAATTTAAAATTATAAATTTATATCTGTTTTGTGATAGATATAAATAGAAAAAAATAAATTTTATAAAACCGTCGCATTCCGCTTGCAGCTTACAAAATGCTGTTGCCTAGTGGCATCAAGACACACATATGCTCCAAAGCATGCATCTCCAACGAGTTTCAACTTCACACGCAGCTGCCCCAACAATAACAACAACAACAACAACAGCAACAACTGCAGCTACAACATAAAGTTGCCACAGTCCAAAACGGTAGCCGAAATCTGCTATGCAGCCATAAATAAAAACCGTTTGTACAACATTTTCTTTTTCTCTTTGTTATGTTTTATATTTTTTTTTTGTGTTTGCCTGCAAAATTACGCAACAATTTTGTGGCTGATTCCGCACTGATTGATAAGTCAAACAAACAATGCCCGAGGCATGAGCGGGAATACGTTGAGGAAAATCTAAAACAAAACATTTACCACAGTCATCGCTGCAGTTTTGGAAGCTGTGCGGGAACTGCAAGCGACCTCAACTCAGCCGGCAGCTCATTAAAATTTCTTTCTGACAAAGGTGCTGATAGTTGTTCCCAGTAGTAAACAGTTTTTAAAAGAGTGCGAACATGTCGAAGAACGAGCATAACGCCATATAAAGACCAATAAAAATTGTAGCAGGCATGGGTAATAAAATATTAGAAGAGTTTTGTGCACCTACAACATAATGTCAAATGGGGTGATTTATAAATAGCAGAACAGTCGGAAAGATCTGTTAATTGCAAGACTTATTGAAAGTTAAATTTAGTGGCAAGGCCTTAATTGCAATTCACTTTACAAGCAAAACAGTTGTCTACAAAGTAAGAAACATTTTAATAGACGTAATGTAATGGATTCGTAATCCATTTGGCGATTGCAATTAAGTTAAGGAATTAATCTTTAGCTAAAGAAACAACTAAAACGAATATTTAAATGAGACCGCATTTACAATAAGGAAGTTGAAATAAAGCTATCTTAAAGCTGTGCTAACTCTATCTAATATCTGTACAGATTTGTCACTGTTTGATTTATCTAATGTGGCCTGTTCGTGTTGCAGTTGCAGTTGTTTCGGCCAAACAGTAAATTTTCATTGCAAAATATTTTGGTCGAGTTTGCTGCAGTCAGTGACTGGGCTCTGGGCAAATTAAGTGCTATGTTGTGGGTATGTTAATCTATAGACTCGAATCATGTAAGCCCCCATCGTGGTGGTTGCCGCTGTTATTGCTGTTGTTGCAT
Organism: Hypselothyrea guttata; assembly: GCA_035045125.1. Classification (NCBI taxonomy): domain Eukaryota; kingdom Metazoa; phylum Arthropoda; class Insecta; order Diptera; family Drosophilidae; genus Hypselothyrea; species Hypselothyrea guttata. Next base: position 36,206 of record JAWNNJ010001498.1, read on the forward strand.
GCCCCCATTTGGCATTTGCCATTTTCTAATTGCACAAATGTGCCCCAAGAAGCGCAGACCCAAAAGACAATCGCCACAGACTTGCAGCCGGGCCATCTTGCGGGGAAGATGGCAAAGATTAAGCAGGCATCGACTGCGTTGCATGTGAGCGCTAATTTTTGTAATTTGTGTGCAACTGTCAACGCAAGCTAAGCCACGGGCTAAAGCCGCTGCTCAAGCTGTGGGACACGTCCATGCACACACAACTTCAACTCCAACTCGAACTTTCACTCACTCAGGCAACACTGGCAAACTGGCAACACTGGCAAACTGGCAACGGGTTGCAGCTCCTGCTCCAATGACTGTTGACTTTATTTTGATTGCAAGCTCAGCGAATGTTTATTTGTGTGTTTATTGGCCTGGGCCACATTTAATTTGACGCGATCGAAATCCCCGTACCGTAACCGTGCAGTTTTGCATGTCATGAGGCTGTTTGTTGAAGACTATAAATTTTTAGTAATCTCTCACACAGCTAGCATAAATTTATAAATTTAATTTGGAACTTATTTTAATAGACCCTGTACTTTAAAAAGTATAGAAGGGTCTATTAGGTTAGTGAACTGTAAGGGAAATATCTGTAACATACAGAAAGAAGCGTCGTAAATTTCACAGAGTGCTATATATATTCTTGATTCTGAAGCGATATAGCCATCGCAAATTACAAGAGCTTAAGACAACATTTTTAAAATGTAGGTTCTCCTATGCTCCATACGATAACCAAATTTGTTTTAGGATTTTGATAACTACGACCACTTTTTCAGGCTAGCCACAAAAATTTACAGAAGCCACAATTCTTATTAGAACTACAGAACCTAAGTCATTATTTATCAATGCTCTAAATTACATTAGGATCGGATAAGAAACAGCTAAGATATGCAACAGACAATTCATTCGATGAAAGGAGGTGCAGTGATTATTGAAACACAAACTACAGACTTTCCTACTGTAGGTTACATCCGACCGTAGCCTTCTGCCCTACTGATCTGTCCCATCCTTACTGGTTATATATTTTTATTAATATTGTGCTTTTATTGAAATTTAATTTTGTAGCTTGCGACACACCTCAAACATGCACCCGCAACACAATTTGCATAATATAATCATAATATAGTATATATTGTAAGCTCATTGCGCCATGACGTTTATTTCGATATACTATACGCAGTATCTGCATGTTTATAGTATGTATATCTATCTGTTGATTCCCCCAACGGAACTTGGCTTCAGTGACTCGCACATAATTAGCCACGGAACGGTGTCCGTGTCAAGTTGGTAGGTTGGCAAGGTGGCCTAACTGCGCTATTGTTGGCATCCCGCAACACTTTGCTATGCCATGGATTTCAATTAGCCAATGGAACCTTTGTTGCCCCATTCTATTGCCTCAAATTCAGTGTATCGCAAACAAGGTTCAAGAGTTTAACTAAAGACCCCAGCTTAAAGGCCAATATGAAAAGCGAACAGAATCGCATCGACATTGCTGGCATTTAGCTAACTTCGAAATAAAAGTAATAATGTGCAAATAGCATTGATATTTCTGTTTGTACAATGAATAACATTTAACAGAGATAAAATAGCGCTAAAATAACTATTTCAAATCGCAGCGTGTTGCCGGCTTTTTGTACAAAAAGTTATACAAATGAGTTGTACACAAGAGCCAGGTAAATGGGGAACAATCGATAATACATCGATGGTTTTTAGCTTCGATGTTTAAAGAGCTCGATGTTTAAAAATAAACATCGATAAATCGTTGTAATATCAAACACATAAATTTCGTAATATTTTTTCACATTTTCATACTACATTTTAATTTATTATAATATGAATTCATATAAATTTATTCTTAAGAAATGCACATTGTTTTTATTTTCTTCAACAGAAAATCTGTCTCGGTATCTGGGCTATTGTTGAAAGTTATTGTAGCGTTTCGAATGGCGGCAAATAAAATGAAAATCATGCTTAAGCTGTTAATATGTTTGTTTTATGCTGATAGACTGTCTGCTAACCAAGAAACAGAGCCAAAAGAAAAGAAAAGAGCAATTTTAAAAGTGAATTTCACACTTAGCTGCACAAGAAGTTGGTTAAGTTGCGATGCATTAGCCAGAAATTACAAGCATAAACAGCAAGAGCAACAACCACAACAACAACAGCAACAACTAGTACATACAACAAGTTCAAATTGCTAATGAATGTAAGCCAAGTTAAGATAGCAGCAATCAGTTGGCTTGTACATACTGCACATACCACGTACTGTAACCAGTTTCCTGGCCAACATTTTTGGTTGTCGCCACAATTAGCGTCGCCTTCGAGACTTGTCGCACAATTATTAACAAACTTATTGAGCGTAAAATGATATAATAACAATCCGAGTGACAATTTATGCCTGCACATTTCTCAGGCAATTGTAAACAAGACTTTCGCTTTCGGTAGTGGTAATTGTGTGTGTCTCTGTTGTTTCTCTGTGTCTGTCAAGCGCTTCCTGTGTGAAAGGGCAATCATTGTGCAGGAATGCCATATGCCACATGCCGCACGCCGCATGCAAATTCTACAGAGCAACACACGACTGCAGCGTCTGCATCTTGTGCCTGTTTTGCGGCTAATTCCGTCCGCAGTCTAAAGAACTTTCCCATTTGGCTGGCAATTCCTCATTCTGCAAAGGGCATTTACATTAATCCGCTCTATTTATAGACCACAAACTTCTATAGTTTATTTTTGCAGGTGCCAGGCAGTCAGGCAGTCAGGCAGTCAGGCAGACAGTCCACGCATAGACCGGGCGCCCGCATAGATCATTAGCGATCTCCATGACAGCCGCGCAACACCAACAAACTCAGAAGCAACCGTGAGGACGGATCAGCTCAGTCGGGCGAAAGGGTACAGTCGGATGTAACCGGCAGTAGAAGACACTGGACTTTGTGCCACTGTCTCTGCCTCATACACAAAAGCAATATATGCGCTTTTGCACAAACTACTTCCTCCTCGTCGAAGTGGAGAAAATTGTCTGTTGCATATCTTCGCCGTTTCTAATCCGATCGTAATGCAAAATTACATGCCAAATTACAAGTATGCAGCTTTCAAATAGTGATGCTCAGGATTTTTGGGGTTGGCGGTGGGTGGAGGTAAGATATCAATAATCTAAAACAAACTTGATCTGCGTACGGTATAGGAGAGCCGACATTCCAAAAATGGTGTCTCTAGCTATTTTAGTTGCTGAGATCTAGGTGTTCGTACGGACGTACAGTCGGGTTTTATCGACTCAGCTTGTTGTCCCATTGGAGACCTAATAGACCCTTTTGCACTTCTTGAAAGTGCAAGGTCTAACAAACGAGACACGAATTGCAAAAGCTGACTCAATTCCCAATGCACCCACCCGCTGTGGATACCTGGCTTATAATCCAACTCCGGCTTCAGCTACGATGCGGACTTTGTGCCAATGTCAGTGTCCGAATTCATTTCATTATTAATTATGCATGCCGCCGGCTCGACGGCTCCCCCAAAACGCCGCCACGAATGAAGCTGGACACACTTGCCTCAGTGTGTGATGATATAATCGGAGACGGACTTGAACCGAGACTGACATTGGTTCCATTCGCTGATTTTCAGCATGATGCATGCAAAAGGTTGCCATTTGCCACACACACACACACACACACATACACACAAACCGAGCGTTACTTATAGATGGCGTTGACCCCAGCACACGTAGAAGACTCGCAGCAGAAGGTAGATTCGGTATAGAAAGAAAGACAGCCAGACTGAAAGAAAGGTGTACAACAAGTACTTAAAGTGACGGCATCGTTAAATAAAGACTCGAACCGTATAAACAGAAATAATGCTGAAGCGGAAGACGGAAAAAAAAAAAATTACCAACAACGGAAACGACAACAGAACAAAATATTGTTCAAGAGAAAAAAGAATTGTAATCGTACAAGTTCTTATATAATTTATGGGGAAATTTATTTAACGGTCACTAAAGATCATGGCGATAAATGACAGACAAAACATACATGATTTATACATTAATGAATTTATTAAAGAATTTTTAAAGAATTTGTAATAAAGTGCCTATAAATTAACTTCATTAACTGAGCACGGTAAGATTTATAAAATCATATCAGTAATATCTACACTGATTAAAAACTTTAGCAAATTAAAATAAATAATTAAAAAATAATTAAATTGGCTTAAGACATTAAGGCTCGAATTTCATGGCTATTAAGATGATAAATGAAGCAGTCTTATGCCTATACAAAAATAATCTTATTGTTTATCAAAATATGGAAACATGATATTATTTGTGAAAAACTGTTATGAGCATATTTAATTAACTTATAAGGAGCGATGTGGCAATCAGAATCGCTAGCTAGCTTTAGAATCCGGGTTCAAAACACCATGAAAAAAAACAAAAAACAAAAAAAAGTTACAAAAATAATAAAAATAAATGTATATTATTTTTTGCAATTAAAATTAGCAATGGGTAATAAACAATGGTAATTATAATAAAGATATAAATCTAAAGAAAATGCTTGAAGAAAGATAAAAATTTTGCTGATGTTAGATTGATAAAAATGTAAGCTTGTTTATAGCTGCGCTTACGATCTGTGCAAAATAAACGAACAACAATCAAGCCCAGAAGACTTAACCAGAAAGAAAACTTAAGAAAAGAAAAAAAATTGCAATGAAATGAAAGAACAAATTGCAAATAGCAAAGAGCGCAAAACGCGTTCAAGGCCGTTTTATGAAAGCCATAAAAAGTCATTTCATGCCTTGATGCATTTCTTCTCACCAAGCTGGCCCTGGGCCTGGCGGTAGTTAGCTTGGCTAATGCGGCAGCAGCAGCAGCTGCTGTTGTTGTTCGCTTTTTATGTGGTTTTGTTGTTTTTTTTTTGTAGTTTTTCAGTTTTCTTGTTCATAAATTTAATTTGCAGCCGTAAGCCAAGCCAAGGCACTGCAGAAGTCCAAAGAAAAGTCCAAAGACGCGATGCCAACTTATAAATTAGTTGACTCAATTCGCCGTCTGCGGCTTAATGGCTGCACATGCGCTGATTAGTTTACTCCTGTTTTCTCTATTGTTGCTGTCGAGTGGAGTTTTTTTATGCGTTTTCTTGCATTATAGCCAAGTTTATTACTTAATCTACTCGGACACACATTAAGGAACAACAAAAGTCCAACACAACTGAGCACAATTGGGCTCTAATAATTGTACAGACAAGAGTGTACTCTGGATGAGTGCTCATTAATTTGGAATGCATGTGGTTTTCTAAAGGGCGTATCCACAATCTATACATCAACAAATGCAGCTGATTCCCATCATAACCGAGGGGGAAAGCTGGCCAATATTAAGACAGTTTTCGCCTAGAAATCAATCGGAGCTCAAAAGCGAAAAACTGTTGAAAATCGTGCAACCAGAAAATCATCAGCACTCTTCAGATCTATCGGCCAATGTAGATTAGCATCTACATCGATTAAAAAACCTCTACTCTTACCATGCATAGAATTAAGTGCTGCTCTGAGGCAGAACGAAATGCAATCGAGAGAAATTTGTACGCTAATTATGTTAATAATTCGCCACTTGAGAACTTCCGGCTGGCTTTGTGCAATCTGAACGAAATATTTGTGATGCACGTACCATTTATCATTTTGGCCAATTGACATAACCCCCCGCTTGCATAATAATAACAATAATCACAACAATGGCATTTTTTTGAAAGCTGATCTAATACTTTAAACGGCCTCACTGACCTTCAGCAAATGTGTTTACTTTCAATTTTCATAATTGAACTAGGTGAATGAAAACGACATAAGTAATAACGACAGATTGCGAATACAAAAAAAAAAACAAATCAAGCTTAATAGCAACAAGAAAATACTATAAATAAATATGTTTGCATATATTGTGTGTGTTTGTTTGCGAAGGGTATCAATTTCTTTGGTCGTTGCCGCAAGCTGAGCAATTCAACAATTGAAAGCAAAAGCGGCCAACTAACATAATTGCTGCACACACACCACACTCACACAAACACACCACACACACACCACACACTCACATGTGTGTGCACACACCCACCAACAGTTCACAGCTTGAATCGTTAATCATTCAACCGCAACATTTTGCAAAAAACAAAGAAAAACTAACCCAAGCCCAGCCCCTGGCCCAATACCCGCAGCCCCCTTTCAAAGCCCGGCGACAGGCCTCGCGTAATTGTAAGCGAGTAAATTTAAATAGGTCTTTACTACTAAAGCTTATGCCACCTATAAGATACTCTTTCTTAACTGTTTCTCAAAATATATTAATAACCCAAAATGATCCTAAAACATAAATTCCTTATTCTAAATGTACATTAAAACATGGTTCTACATATACTATACGAACGAGCGCGTAGCGCGAGCTGTAAATGTCTTATGTATAAAGAAATTATACAGGGTATACATACTGTCGGTCTTGTCCGACCGAGCGCACATTTGAAACATTTCAGCTTAATAATGTATTCTTATAATATGCTTTAACTGCTCTCAATATACCCAAGCAAGTTGCCTATGAAAATCATAGTACTTTCGTTTGGTTAGAGTATTACAAATGGTTGGGCAAAAACAATGACCAATTACTATGTCAATGGGCGAGCGTTGGCGTTGGCGATTGTCCGGCGTTGTCCGGCGCTGTCCGGCATTTGACTTTGAGCGCGTGAAATTAGTTGAAACAGCAGCAATAACAACAACAACTGAAGCGTAATTGGTAACGAGACACATGGCAACAATCGTAATTTAATTGTAACAGGTAACAGGCAACAGGCAACAGGTAAAACTCCAAAACAACAACATTTCATTGGGAGGTGTTTGCTTTGGGATCTCCGCAATTGTGGGGCCCAGCCCACACAGCTGATGCCTGACCCAAAAACTTAAAAAAAAAAAGCACAAACAGAAAAAGGAAATAAAACAGCGACAAAGTCAGCCGCAAATGTGCAGAAATCGGAGTATTGCACAACTGGCATGCAAATTGCCAAATGGCTTAAATGTTTAATGTGCTCGTAGTACTTCTTGGTGCAAAATTGGCGCCCCCAAAAACACGAAGCGAAACAAAAAAGGCCAAAATCTGTGGCAGCCGCAACAAAATGCTGCTTTTTGTCAGAAGTCTAGATGTATTTGGCGGCTACAAATAGAGCTAAAACGTGGCCGCTCCTAGTCACAGCAACTGCAAATAACTATGGCAATGCTAACAACGGTTATACTAAGAAAAATACTGGGTAAAAAATAAAAAAATGTTTGTGCTAAAATTTACTGGATGAAATCTAAAGGTTTCTGATTAGTCCTGTATGATTCAAAAAATAAGCAAACTTGATGCATTTATTATTTTCTATCTTGATGTCAAATTATTTTTACTGTTGATTACAATACACTTGATTGGTTTTCTCAGTGTACAACAAACACTTGCAACAATTGTAGTTTTGTTTTAGTTTTACACCTACGCCTAAGTGCACATTAAACAGGTTCTTTACAAAAGGTCGCCAAAGCAAAGCACAAAATGTGAAAGGTTTTGGCCAAAGCAGCAACTTTAGACTGGGTTAAGACTTTGGATTCGGCAAGCCTAAAGCATTAGAGGCAGCCTGGCTTAGTGACTGGCTGGCACACAAAATGTGTTGGCCAAAATATACACAAAACAAAAAAAAAAAAAAGCCAATCGAGTTGCAATTAAAAACTAGTCGCAGTTGCATTACAAATGTGAAATTATTACGCAAGTGCAGACAAATTTTAATTTATTTAATTACAGCAAAAACAAAGCTTGACAGAGCCAAAGAAAAACACAAACAAAAATAAATGCAGAAAAAACACAAAAATTACAAATCAACTGTCAACGACAACGACAATGTTGATGTTGATGTTGATTTTGATGATGATAATGATGATTTAAGTGGTGTTGTTTGTGCACGATGATGAAGTTGGCGCTGAGGCTTGGTCAAGAGCAAAACATTAACAAACGCTCTGGCTTGGAGCTTGGATACTCTCTGGCGAAGCAAGTATATCGAATGGATAGACTCCAGCAAACCGGCAGGTGGTAGCCTTAAAACGTGTCACAATTCACATGCTAACGCCATGTGTGGATCGTGATCAGCGTATCGGCTGAAAACTGGAAATCCATTGGCCAAATACCTTTACTCAAATGCACAGAAAATGTTCAGCTTGTTTCAATTCACATGGCAAACGGATACAAATTCCCTTGAGCTACGGTTTCTACATTCTTTTTATGCTGCTATTCATTAAAGCCTTCGCAAACAAGTTATTGGCTTCACCCACTACGTAAATATATAGAGTTATCAACACAAGATCTTAACTTAATATATTAAAATATTCTTGAATAATTTTATACAATTCATTTGAGCAGAATATTCAGATTTATTTTAGATAAGGCCATCTATAACTTTGTAAAATAATACACGCATTCAAGTGGATATATTATCTGAGAACTTTACAAATCGATGTATAGCAATGCATATATTATTTAAAATTGTATTAATTTAATACTAAATATATTCAGTTATTCAGATAAAGAAAATTAAACTTGAAACTCTCACGGTTAGAGCATTCAACAATCGACCATCTTATGCTCAGCTTCCATTCACTTAGATTTCCATTTTATTGTTGATGCATTGCAATTATAAAACTGACTTAAAGCGACATTTGCTCATCAGCAGCATAACTCCCCACTCTCACTGTCTCTCCCCCCCTCTTCCCCTGGCCTCTTCCTGGCCCCTCTAACGATTAAGCCAAGTCAAATGAATACATTTCTTGAGAAGCCTATCGCCAAAATGAGCGTTGCGCCTGCGCTTTCAACTTTGACAAAGTGTTTGGCACCGTGGCAAAATGTCAGATTCCCTCTACACCCCCCAAAGCAAACAAAAAAATATAAAAAGAAATATTCAAAAAAAGGCCATAGAAAAAACTTTAAAGCCAAAGGCCGACACATTGCTTTGGGGCAATCTGAGCAGAGCTCTCATTCCCCCCCTTTTCGGGGTCCCTCTCTGTGGGTCGCTGGGTTTCACAGTCGGTTGGGTTTTTAAGACGCTGAAAGATAATTGTTTTGCCAATTTGACTTAATGAATTAAAGCTGCATTTACATTTGGCTTTGTTGACCCAACTAGCTGGCCATTTGAATGTTTTATGGCCATTTATATCAGCTTAGTTGGGCGACAATGTCAGAGTTTAGAGCCGTGGTTTGAGCTTATTTAATGCCCTGAAATATTCATGAACTCTGGCCACAATGAACCGAAAGTTGTCTCGACATGGGATTTACTTTCTTCTTGGCTTTTCGCTTTCATAAAGAAGAAGTGCATGCGGACCGAATTACAAATACAAATGCCCTAACCACGCTCTATCACGTGCAAAAAGAACTGTAGCTGAGGTGTGGCCATCCATTCATATACTATAGATACCATATATTATAAGTCATCAGTCAAGTCCAGACCAACAACAAACTCATAGAAAGCTGCACCCAAAATGCAATATTTGCTAGCAAGTACGCGTATAATGTGAAAAATGAACTAACAAAAGATTTCTATGTATGTGCCTGCCGATGAGAAATGTGCAATCGAAATCTGAAGAATTTCCAACAGTCAACAGTCAATATTAATTTTCTGCCTTTTCATTTTCATTTCTTGGTTTTTGGTTTTTGGCTTTTTGGCTTTGCGTCTGCGCACGAGGGAGCAATGTGAAATTGCTTTTTGGAATTCAAGTGCTGACAGCGAGCACACACAAGTCCATATGTATTATACTATGCATGTATATTTATCATCAAATGCGCAGAGAGCTCAGAAATCATTTCCGTTGGTTGTGGCATTTTCACTTTGATTGTAAACTGGCGGCTAACAGAATTTCTGAGCTTCATTTCATATGTAAATGACGCGCGACCCGAAAGTGTGGTAGAAGCACAGGCCAATATATGATCAAAAGACCGGCAATAAATCACTTTCTCGAACATAACGAAATTCAAATACCCTGTAATGTGCGGCTAAGACCAGCAACTCAATGAAATTATGGCCTTTTCTTGGGTAAATTTGCTCTCTGGAGTATTCAAGGTAGTACGAACAATGTAATTATCGCTGTATTGCTATGATTATACAGTAGGGGTCAAAAGCATGTGTATGCATTAAACAAATTTTTAATAATATTCAAATCTTTCATTATTCTTGAATAATGTTGAATAAAATGCTTTTTGTACCGGAATGCAAAGAAATGCAGCTAAAAACTTCACCATTTGCAATAAAAAATAGTTAAAAAAGCTACAGTCGAATGCAACCGACAATAAACAGGGTATAAAAATCAAAATCGGATGCAACCGACAATAGAAAGCTCTATACGAATTGTCAACTTTTTTATCGAGTAATTGACTTTGTATTCTCTTTAATAAAACTGTATAAAACTCATGATTTTATCATTCTTTCTCGAAGAATTTACAAAACGGATATACGACTTTGACAGGGATACCGAGGAATATCTGAGAAATATTATTATTGAATAGTTAGGTTTATAAAGGTGTACCTACAGAGGACTTAAGCTTCTTCTAATAAGTCTCTAATTCTGTCAAAAGAGCCTAGCCTACCGATATTTCACATAGAGTATCTAAATCAGTTGTCATCAATATAAAGTAGATAGTGCTTGTGTCCAATCAACTTACCATTTCCTTTCGCAGCGTCGCTATCTGAGCGTCCAAGGTGCTGCCCGTTACATTGAGTTTTGCAGGTGAGCTTGTTGCTGTTGTTGTTGTTGTTGCAGTTGTTGTCGCGGTTGTTGTTGTTTTCGTATTGTTTTCATTTTCATTTGCATTGGAAGTCACCGTTGTTGTCATTGTTGTTTGTGTTGTGGTTTTGGAGTCTGGCGAGGCTGGAGCTAATTTATCGTTTGCATTATCTTTGCTGCTGCTGTCTTTAGTTGCCTGCTTATCGCTGATGCTGGAGTTGTTGTTGTTGGTGTTCTGATTGTTGTTGGTCTTATTATCACTAACTTTTTGGCTTGCTAATTTGTTGCCGCTTTCGTTCTCCTTATTGCTGCTGCTGTTGTTGTTGTTCTCCAGCTCCTGCTGTGCCTCAACATCGCTCAACAGACCCGAATCGGAGCCAAGCAGCTTATTGAAACCGCTCAGAGATTTTGGCAGTGGCGGCAGACCGCTTATCGACATTCCGCTGTTATGGAAGAAGAATAAATCGCGATTAGTTGAAAGCATATTCAGGTTTTAAATGACTTAAGCTTAATGCAGATCCTTGCATACCTGCGATTGCCACCCAAAAAGCCATAGCCGTGCCAATAACTAATTACGTGCCCATCACCATCATCATCATTATCATCATCATGTACATCATCATCTTTAAACTGATTATAGCTATAACTATCCTTATCGCTATGCCCCACATCTTGCAACACCAGTGGCAGTGCCTCATTATCAACATCAGTCTCATTGCCAAAGTAACGGTCATCGTCATTGTAATCACTGCATGTGGTGGGCGTTTGACCACGCCCCGCACTCGCACACCATTCCTCATCGTGCTCGTCAATGGTAAAGAAGCCATCTTGAAATCTCTGATACCATTTGGCCACATACTGCGCACTGGGCGCAAATGGCCCAAACGCACTGCGGCACTCCTCGAGTATCTGGCTGGGATAGAGGCGCCTACGGAAACCGAATAGGATGCACTGCTGCAGCTCGAGGGGCGTGGGAGCCGGTATGGGTGACAGAAAGAGTTCGTCCAGATCTTCGGACATTCGATTGGTTGTTCTCGGGTTGCGTTTGAAACGACCTAAGACATTAGCTGTAATTGGGCAGTTGACGGGGTGAAAGACTTTTTAAACGTGTTCATATCCAGATACAGACAATATACAAATATATATTGAGGTAATTTTCACAAACACAATAACAACAAAATCAAAACAGAACAGAATTGTGTGTTAGTGGCCAAGCAGCATAGTTTTTGTTCAAAGTGTGTCGTTGCCAGGCATTAAAATCAAAAGATAAGCTGACAACAATGACATTTCAATCTCTGCACATACACACAATCACTCACACACAAACACACAATCACAAGCTCACACACACACCCAAGTGAGATACTTAACCTGGCTTAGAAACCAGTAACCAAGGCCAGCAGCTATTGCTGAAGTCGAGATCTGCCACTGGCTTTGCTGACAATAAGCCAATCGCCTTTGGCTGGCTTTAGCGGGTTTTACTCATAGAGGATGTGATCTAGCTGCTGGAATGTGATATTTATCGATGATTTGCCACAAATTCTGCGACGCTTGATTGCCATGTGAATTCAAGCTACACTCGAAGCAGACTTTCATTAAGACAACATAAACAAATTAGATATAGTTGAAGCCTACTTCGAAGACAGACGAAAAGAGCGAGCTACTTGAAGAAATATCATGCTAATGCTCAGGTTGGCTTTGTCCAACCTAAGTCCAAGTTTACACTTTAAAGCAATTTTACGATAAATAAATTATTTATCGATAACTATTCTGCGTTTGAAGGGGGCGACCTAGGTACAGCCTGAAATATTGTTTCTTCAATAACTTCGGTGTTGATTAACCGATTTTAATGCGCTTGCAATTTTTAAAACGGATTACGAAGAAACTTCAAAGTGGTTAATACGTTTCGAAATTTGAAACTTATTATTGATCTCTGCACTGTCTGTACCTGGCAACCATATATCATGATAGAATGTCAAGCTAAACGGAACGCGTCCATTGTCGTCCGCCAGTCGCATTGACTTCAGAAATGCCAACAAACAAGTCCACACAACAAGTTGCATCAAAGGCCATAATGTCAGTAACAGATACATGCATATCGTCTATACAATAATAATAAACGTACTCGAGACTATAGACTATAGAACTGGGCGCATTGACAATGCACGAAACGTTTTGGTTTGAGATACTTGGATAGTTTGATTTGCTGTTGCCATGCCAGAGCTTAGAGTTGACCCAATTGCTGGGCAAGTGGCAATTGGCTATAAGAGGTGCGATTAAACTGTTAAACAGACATTAGATAAGTAATCTCGTTTAACGGTAATCGCCGGTTTAACATCAGCATAGATCAGCTGCAAATTGGCGCTACCAAGAGCCGCACTTAAAGTTCAGCCAATATCTCATTGGCCTAGCAAAATGCAACCACAATTCATAGCAATCATTTTTCGCTATCGTATCGTATACAGATTTATCGGTCACGGTATGGCTCAAAATATAAATGTAAGTATTTTTCTGTGGTTGCGCCAGCAAATGTGGAGTGCAGGGGAGTAGAGTGGAGTTGAGTCTAACTTGAACGCTCGACTGCATCTGGAGCTTCACATTTTGTGGCCAGAGTTAAGACGTAGAGAGTGACAGCCGGATCGGACTGGACTAGAGACCGTAACGGACCGACTGACAGACGGACCGACTATAGTGCTTATAAATCGCCAGGCGTGAGTCGAGGCCCAGACAAATGCATTATGTATTTAACTTGGCTAATTGCTTCAGCTCCAGTATGCTCTGCTCTGTGTAATCAGTAAGCAGGTACGCTTTACCAATCGCTAATTTGTGTGAACAGCCAAGTATCTCTATTTGCGAAAGATACTTTACTTTGTATCTGGCGTACTTGTAATGTATCTGCCGGCTAGTTGAATGCCCGATTTCACCTGAAATACGCCAGAGGACAAACAAACAGTCTAAGCTCTCTCACAACACAACACCACACCACACCACACACAATGTGATATTTATGTTAAAAATTCTGCAATACAGGAAGCAATAATCACAAAAGAGTTAAGAGCTGCGTGCCTTAGCAATTGCCATGCGGCGTGTTCACTTTTGAACCATATTCTTCTGTAGATACGCTTTCGGCTATAAATATGGCAAATCTATCTATACATTTATTATTAATAGTATACACTCATATGTTTATGAACAGCTGTCAGCGGACAATTCTAGAGAGCAGCAACAACAGCGACAGCCAGAGACATGAATGATCTGAAGACCTTTTTTGCAACTTGCCATCATTAACTTTAATAATAATCACCAACCAAAAAAATAAAAGAAAATTGAAAAAAAAAACCTTAAGTGCAAAATACATATTTAGCACGTTCGAAGCGCTTTTGAAGACAAAACAATATAAACAATAATAAACACAGCCAGAGACAACTTTTCGCTTGGCAGAAAAATAAAAAATAAAAGGCAAAGCAAAACATAAATAAAGTGTTTAGTTTTTTTCCACTTCTGCTGTTAGTGATGCACTAAACTGTGATTGATCACAGTGATTTATGGGTATATAATTATTAGATATGCCTTATATAAAAACGTATTATTTAGTATTGCACAACTTAGCAAAGATTATGCATACAAATCATAGTGTAAATTATGAATCTCAAGCGAAATCAATCAATGCATTTTAATGTACAATACATAATCTGGCATTAAATTGTCAAAGCTTTTCGAATACAAACAGTTGATAATGTCTGAAGTGTTGGCAAATTTGTAAATATTTTTTTAATTTTTATTAAGCATATTTGTGATATAACATGCTGCCTCAATTTGTCAGCAAATTCCTTAAGCGACATGAGACATATGGCCGAAGAAATGTGTTTTTTATACTCTTTTATTTTGTAAAAGTATTGGCTAATTTTTAATACATTTTAGTTGATTTTTTATGATAGTCTGGTTTTCCTTTTTATTTATTTTAATTACATTTATTTATTGTTTAGTTTTGTCTTGTATGGATTTATTTTATATGCAATTCTCCAAGTATCTCGTGCGTAGCAAGAGTATCTAAGCTGCGGCATTCAACAGATAACTATCCTTTCTTAATGCATAAATGTTTGTGTGATCTCATGCAATTAAACGAATGTACATCCATATGTACTCGAGTGTAGTTGAGGTTGTTAGTTGTGCCCTTCTCGGGTGGATTAGCAGAAACCTGCTGTGCTGGAGCTCTGCATGAGATGCAAAAAGCCAAACACAATATGCACTTAATACGCCGGCAACTGGCGCCAATTGCACAGTGTGTTACTAAAATTTCACCTGGCTTGTGGCTTCGACATAAAAAATATTTACAAAAAACAAAAAAAAAAACGTAAACAAGTGTAGTTAATTATGGTAAAAGCATTTTTGAGCAACAAATTTGCATTTGTTTAGTTCAGCTTTTGCACAAGCAAAAATTAATACAATAAAACAAGAGAAAAGAAACCAAAACCAAAAACATGCGCCACTGTGCACAGTGATTAATTAAGCAGAAACCTACCTTAAATACGCTATAACTACAATACGTAAGTTTTTTTTGCCTTGTTGCATATTCATATGGCAAGTTCATTAGCCCTCAATATGTGATATCTTTAGGAACATATATCTAGTATAGTAGTCGCAATCAGATATACACGAATTAATCTTGATTTATACATCGGTTCTGCTCTCGATATGGCATTTGGTGTTTTCTAAATGAAGATTTCTCGATTTGATATCACTTATTGCCACCGCTTTTATGGCAATGGTGACGCCTTTTCGCAGTTTTCAACCTACACGCCATGTTTTATATTTATCAAATATTTTAATTAATTAGCTTAAGTATACAAAAATGGCTTAAAGAAAAAGGCAAACGCAAACGCAAACTGGAATTGAGCTGGTTTCAAGCTGATTTGACGTGGGCAGCGCTAAAGGGCATATATATGTATATAGTCTAGTATTGAAGAAAGTTTTTTTTATAGCATACAAAAAATTTCAAATTTTTATGATACAAATTATTTTTAGACATTAAAGAAAGTGCTTGTGAAGAGCATATTAAAAGATGACTTAGGCTGCGATCTTATTCTCATTTGTTAGACACTGTACTTTTAAAAAGTATTAAAGGGTCTATTAAGTTTGTGCAAATGGGAAATGTTTGTAACCCAGCTTGTACGTAGCTTATGGTATTCTGTGAATTGCATTCCAATCGGATCCAAAACAGCAAAGATATGTAAAAGATAGTTTGCTTGACTGTGCAGAGCATGTAGCAGTGCTTAGCGTAGGTCTTCTACTGTCGGTTACTTCCGACTGCAGCTTTGCGTTCGACTAATCTGCTCAGTCCTTTCTGGTTTAGACATTTTCTAGTTAATTCTTTGTAGCACTTTTTACACTTTTAGTAATTTCACAAGTACTCAGATAAAGCCAAGCCGTAAGCCTTAGGCATTAGCCATTTCTTACTGCAAACAGCTGTAAAATTTCCACGTGCAGCCAGTCGAACGTGTAAGGTCAACACAAATAACTTTGTACATTTAGAAACCATTTTTTTTTAGGCTTAAGCACATTTCTAAAATAAACATATTTACATGTATGTATAAGTAGGCACAGCTTTCAATTGTTAAAAAGAATGCTTTTGTTATTAATTAAGAGTACGAATAACACTTTAAAACAGCGGCAACCATTTTTTACAGGTCTCAATTCAAAACTCGCACAGAACGTTTTGCTATGTTCTTTGCCGCATTTTGTGGCATAGCTAACATACATATTTTTGTGTTTTTTATTGTTTTTTATATACAACACAATTATTTTTAATTGTTATGCAGCCTCGTTTTTGTTTTTAGAACACACTCACAGATACAGACACAGACACAGACAGGCAAAAGCATAACAGAAAAAACTGCGTAAATATTTTGAATTTTGTTGTCGGCCTGCGTACTCACTAATTATTATTTTTACAAACAGTATGGGAATTATAAACATATAATTTCGATTTGTAATTCCGCTCCGTAGACACTCTGTGTATAAGTAGTATATAACTTGTGGTTCGCTTTGATAGCGCTGAGAAATTCGCGTGCTACTAAAAAGTCAAACGTTGGCGACTTTTGTGCCACGTAGCAGTTGAATAGAATAGAATCAAACACATATAGTATCTCAGTCTCAGTCACAGTCCCCATGTCTCAGTGTCTCGGTGTCTCTCCAAAGAGCGCCCAGAGATACAACAGATACAAAGGCAGAGGCAGAGGCAGTTCTATCTAATACCCATACAGCTGCAAAACACTAGATGCAGAGCACACAGAACAAATGCAGAGGCTGAGTGAAAGAGCCGAGCAAATTAGAGATCAAGATAAAGATAAAAATATATAAGAAATGTGTGTATTGATTTAATAAAAATAAATACAATATACAGGGTGTGCTGGCTAAAGACATGCTATAAACTTATACAATACAAATTATTCTATATAAATAAAAATTAAAACTTATTCCACTTATATCACAAGTTTTTACTTGGCTAAAACTTTGAGTTACATTTTTGCTCTCAGCAGTTTATTACACGTTATAAATCCAACAAAGCCACCCTGTAAGTTTGCTTATTTTTAGAGATAATAACAAAAATAACACGTTGTTTCTCTATGTAGTACATCATATTTGCCTTCGACTTCTGTTCAATGAGCCAAAGGGTAAAACCTCAAACAAAAACTGGGCGAGAATTTGTTTCGAGCACAACGCGTTGCTCATTCAGAAATTTCGAACACAATGATGACGAGCAGTGGATGCCATCAAATTTGTTTTTGGACCCCGACAGCGCCGAGAAAAACTAACAAAAATATAATAAAACACGCTGCAGTAGTGCGCACTCGACAGAGGAATAGGCAGCAGCTAGCTCATACAAATATACCAGGCAAGAAACTTTGGAAAGTTTATGTTTCTTAAATACTATCTGTATTTATTAAGCGAATGTAATAAAATTTTACGCAATTCTTAACTGCGTATTAAGGCATAAATAACGTAAATCGGAGAATTTAATTTATCAATTTGGGCTATATAAACGATTTTTATCGATTTGCAAAAGTGGGAAAAGTAAACATGATTGAATTGTGGGTAAAAACATACGGTATAGCCAAAATATAGCTAAAAGACTGCCTAGTTTTGCCTGTATCATGCTGCTATATATCTATTATACCCTCAGCTAAATATTTTTAATAGGGTATCAAAAATTACCCTTGCCGAAAGCAAACGAATTGGGAGCATGCTGCGTGTGTCGTCGTGTCGCCTTTTATAAATAAACTCGGAAAAGCGCTCTACGCAACGCACAAGATACAAACTTATACTTGTAAAGTCTATGTACTACCGAAAATAGTGCAGGCAATCGTGCAGGTGGCAAATGGGAGCACGAACGGGATGCATTGCGAGTGGAAAGAATGCAGCGTCGGCGCCATTTCGCTGGCAATCGTCGAGCGTTGTCATAAATCTTGAAATGCCTTCTGAGACAGTGGCAGAGGCCCCATAACTTGGGGCGATTTCTCGCAGAAACCAAAACTACGTGATCATAATATCAATAGTTGACCCAGAAATTGTATTTTTGCGAAAATAAAAAAACGAAGAAACAAATACAAAATGCATATTTCCTCAAAGACCTCAATGCGTCGATTCGGATTGTAGAACTTCTGCGCATTGTTTTGATTTGTATAAGAACCCAAAAGCTTTAAAAAGAAAGAGCCGATTTCTAGTTGTACCGAATTCACAGTACTAATGAGGTCATAGCATAATCATAGCAAGATAATCTACAAGCATTCTAAAGGCGGTTAAAAAGAATACTACAAAAGCACAGTTCAGCTACAGGGTGCCATAAAAGTACAACAATAACTCTCCCAAAAACTCTCAGACTGAAATTCTTTCAATGTCAGCCCTCTAATGGATCATAATTTTCCCATTGTATTCTAAGAGATCTCAAACTATAAGCGCTAATTAACTGAGAAGTCGCCCAAGAAATAAAAACTTTAGTGCGTAATTTTCGAGAAAAAAAACTAAAGACTTGTTTATAACAAAAGCTAAATGACGAGTGCGTTAAACGATGATAAAACTTAACAAAATAACAAAGCAAAATCACAATAAAACAATGCATTAAACGAAAGAGGGTCAAGCTCACTCCGAAGTCTGTTGGCTGGAATTGTAGGAGCTTTCTTGGCCGTTAACAATGTATGATATCAGTAGCTTTATATGCAGGGAGCACTCTCACGTCTCATAACGCCCCCACCTTTCTCTCAATTTCCCTTTCATTTGAATGGGCAATGGAGCTCAGTGAAGAGCGAACCTACTAGATACATATAGATACATGTGTTTCTGGTGTGGTTTATTTTGTGAAATTTCTAAATAAATAACTAAGTAATCATATGCAAATAAGCTGCATGGAAAAAAGCAGAGAACAAGCCAAACAACAACAAATGACCAACGACCAGGCCGGATTGTCGATTGTCGATTGCCGATAGCCGATAACCAAGGCGATAGATGCATGATGATGATTTCACGTAGTGTTCGTAGTACGTTGGCTCGGTTTGGTTACCCAAATAAATTTCGTTTAGTCTTTGTGACCTGCGTTCCATGCGATTAGTCTCGGGTTTCTCTTTCGAGTCCAACGAAAAGCGAAATTTGATTTCTGTTTTCTGATTAGTAGAACCAAAAACCAAACAACAGACTAACTCTTCTTTTATTTAAGTAGTTTGGTGGCTCTTGTTTGGCCATGCCATACCGTTCGCTCATTCGTTCATTCCGACAGTCGACACAATACCAAAAATAAAAAAAACACCTTTGCGAATAGCATTTGAGGGGTTTCTTAATTTATGCAGCTTGTCATCGCTGGGTTTTAACGATGGGTCGATGGTTTTAGCTTAGAAACTACCTGGCATTGGTTACGACAAGTTGCTCTTACTGTTGTTTTCTTCTTTTTGCCGGTGCTTTGGCTATAGAAAAGCGAAAGTCGTCTGGTAATATATCAAATATGTAAGTTGAATTATTTACATCCATTATGCAAAGTGTTTTTTAAAAATTACAAAAATAACACAAAAAATAAACACATATTTATTTGCTTACGTTGAAGTTTTAATAAATCATGTGCGGAAGTGTGGGCTGGACTTATTCGTATATCCTACGAATACATAGATTCGGTATTATTTGGAATTAAATAACAGCAATTTTTAATGTCAGTAGCATCCGATTGTTGCCTTTCCGCCAATAGAAAAATTTTATTACAAGTCTCTACAAATATTCTGTATTTTTAGGCACAAAAACTGTTTAAGCTCTGTTAGCAAAGTAAACACTTGTACTATAAAATCTGTGGTACTTGTAGACGCTGTTTATACCAATCATGTATTTCCTCATTCTTGCCAGAGTTCTTAAATCTCTGTGTCTAATGGCTGTCAGTGGGTATTGCCAAGTCTGAAGTGTTTAAATCATGCAGAGTTTGCCAACTCTTTGTACAAATTTGGATAATAACAACAGTTTGGCTTTTTTTTTGAAGGCAGGCGGCCGGCCAGCAAGTGAAATTCCTCATTTGCATGGGGCAAACAACAACCAAAACAACAACAATAACAACAACAACATGGACAACAACAAACGAAGCAACACCAACCACAATCAAGACAAAAGTCAATCCACTTAGTAGCCGGTGGCAAATGAAGCAGGAAACTTGAGCAATGCGCGCACTTGACTGCATAGTTTTGGCTTCGTTTTGTATCCAGCAGATACAAATCAGCAGCAGCAAAGGCAATTGCTATTTCGAGCAACTGAAAAACAAAAACACAAACAAAAACAAAACTCATAAAGTTCAATTGCGCCAAAAAACACTTGAGATACTCGCACACCAAACACCAAAACATAAATGAAGTCCAAGCAAAAGGTGAAGCAAGTGCGCAAGATTCCATCTCCAGCTGCTGAAACTCCCGTCATAGGTCACAATTTTGATTTGATGCCGTAGATCGTAGATCAGAGATATGTATATATATAGTATATAGCCAGGAGTGTGCAGGAGACACAAACCAAACCGGCTGCCTGTCAACGCTGGCAAGTGGAACAGCTGGACTCAAGCCGGAATCTAATGTGGACCAGAAAACACAAAATTCAAAAAAATAGAAAAAACAACGTACAAAAAATTTGAAATTTAAATTTGTTCAGCTCAAGTGCATTAAGTGGCGAATTGCTTCCGGTAGCAGCTTTGGCCGCGTCTCCTGGATTGGCTATGACTTTGTTGACTCGACGCGACGCGACTCGATTCGAGTCGAGTCGACTCGTGACTCGTTGCAGCTCCAATGGGCCAGATACTTGAAGCCAAGTGCTGTGGCTCGTCACAAGTCTGCGCATTTCGTAAGCGACCACAGACTTACGCTTTTAGTTTTGTTTTTGCTTCATTTTTGGGCAGCCTAACACACAGACAGCAACCTGCAGCTAATGTTATAAATTAACGCAACACAACAAGCAAATTTTTACCACAAATTGTATCGTCATGTGGGTTTATATAAGCCACCCGGCCAGCCACACTGTCAAATGGTCAGCCGGCCTACGCGCCTAAGCCGTCCAGATCCACATCCACTTCCAGGTCGACACCAAGAGTTGGCCAAATTTTCCGCATTTATAGCTGCAGCTTTTGTTTAGCGGGTTTTTGTTATTCTTTCTCACGTCGATGACTTTGCATAAAATTAGCACAGTTTGGCTGAAAAGTCGCTTAATTAGCTTTAATAGAAAATGGAGAAGTTATGTGCCAAAAGAAAACAACAGACAATCGAAACTAAAACAACAAACTTAATTATACGCCTGTCCACATTAATTTTAAGCTGCGTGAATGCCAATCGAAACGTTGACCGTTAGATAAAAAACTAAGAACTATAATAACTCAGGTAAACTTAACAATGCCAGTTAAGGTATTCAAAACTAGACTAAAGTTCAAAGAAAATCGTAAATAAAATATAACAAATTTTTAATTTATGTACAAGCCAGACAAATAAGCCGTCGAAAACTTGTCTAGAAAGTTATAGACCCGTATGTGACTTCACACTTGACCCACAGCTAATACAAAGCCAAATATTTGTACAGCTGGAAAAGCTGAAGAGAAAAGGCCAAGAATCAGGCCTCAACAAAGCGTCAAAGTACCGTTGCAAAGAGCAAGAGAATCTCAAAATCTCAGTTGTCTCTCACACAATTCTCAGACTATGAGTACAATGCGAACTGTGGAAACTCAAAGCAGAACTCGAAGAGTTACAATCAGTTACAGTAAAGTGTCAAGATGCTTAGCAATTATACGAGCACGATGATTACAAGGGACTCCGACTCCACTCGTCGCTTGCTTACATTTCTCACACACTTTCGGACTTCTGTTTAAACTCTTTGACGGAGCTTAGACGACATAACCCATAACCGTAACCACCAGACGAGACATCGACTTGAGCACTTTGCGCACTTTGTGCTACTTACATCGAGTTGCTTTTTTTCGGCTCTCAGTTTGAGTTTGGCTTCAGCTTTGGCTTTGTGTGCGTACAACCTGCATTTCTGTCGCATCATCTAAAAGTATTTGGTAGTGTCAGCTAGCAGGCAGTACCTCAGTCTATCAGTCAGTCAGTTTGTCAGTTCGTCAGTTGCTCAGCTAAAGTCGCTTTTGCCATACTTTAACGGTTCTCACACTCTCAGCAACCGAATCTGGCGTGTGTATCTTTGGCAGCGAGTGGCACTCATCATAATTACAGCTGACTGACTGAATGACTGACTGACAGCCGAGTCTTGAGATTGAGATTGGGATTGGACTGGGTTTCGTATACCAATTCGCTGGGTTTCCATACGAATCACAATTTTACCATGCGCATGTGTGTGTCTGTTTCTAGTGTTTATAATTTATGATTGCTTTGCGTGATTTTACATTTCTGTGTTATTAGTCTAAACTTGGCTTGCCTATAGGTTGGCTACACTCACCAAAATAAAGCTCCATTCATTTTTAATATAAAGCTCTTAATTTAAACTAGAATTTAGGTATAACCCCGCATTGAATGTCAATGAAGTGGAAAGATTTATTAAATTAAGCATAAATCTTAGCTTATTAGAGGAACTTAAATGAAAAATTCCGTTCTGGCATCAAGAATTTTGTAGCTCATTGAACTTTTGACACCCGCAATTCTCTATTCAAGCACGACAACTCTGGATTTTTCTTGCAGTGTACCTCTATCTCTACTTCTACGTGTCTTTGTTTTTGCAGTATCTCTAAAATCCGCCTAGCCGCAGCTCGATGAACCTGACGAGGCCAACAGACACACCGCAGAACTATACATTTGGAAAGGGCGTGCGGCTGAGAATTGAGAATGAAGAATTGAGTTTGCGGAATTGCACGTTTGCTGCCAAATTATGTTTGAAGTTATGAATGCTGCAACCTCCAGCTCCAGCCTTAAAATCAATACTGAATTCATTAGGCTCAATTGAGCGCTCATAATAAGCGCAGACAATTGTGGCATCGAGTGTGGGATTGCAGCAGCAAATCAAACAGCAATTTTAATACCATCTAATTTAACAAATTGTAACGAAATAGTTAAAGACTGTACTATCGGCAGCTGCAATCGTTTGCTGCGAGGGTTTTTCAGTTAACTGTTTCGAATCTTAAGGTCGCAGCTCCACAAATCGCTTGTCGCCTTGAAAGTAGCTAGTTTAATGATTTCAAACAAAACAAACAAACATAAGTAGTTGCTGCATAAATATATCATGGCAATTATTTCCAGCTCTTCATCAATCATGGCAACAAAAGTAAATAAATAAATAGCAGATAAACAGAACCAAATGGTCAACACTGTTGACCTATTGCATTATCTCTGCTGTCGATTTTCACAGTTTGCTTAGCGATACAAACGATACAAATTGTCTGCGTATTATTTTAGCTGTGACTAGACTTGAGTATTTCCGGTTAAAGGCTAGCGCTGCTGTTATGATCTAAGAATTTCCTAGTAAATCTTTCAGATATGCAAATGATATTCAGCATAAACATGGAGAAGCAAATAAGCCAAATGCAACTGCATTTTGTTAAAGACATTTTCGTGTTGCAGTTGTTGTTGTTGTTGCTGTTGTTGTTGAGACTACAGCTGTTGCAATTCCCAGAAAATTATGCTTGGAAATTGAGAGTCTCTTGGAGTTGCCTTTCGCATCGTCGACTCTATTACGACACAGTTTTCGTTTCGTTTTTAATAATCATTTGCAAATGTCTATTAGACCGCCCCCTCGCAGCCAATCGTCCGCTCCCTTCCTCTGCGCATGCGCAGCCCATTTCAAAGGAAACCAAGCTGAAAATGCACAAGAAAAACAAACTTTTGCCATACTCGTGGCAATGCAAATGTCTCAAGCATGCAAATTAAGACTTTTCGCTTAAAATTATAGCTAACAATCCGGCCATGGCCAGGGGGCTCTTAGGAGCTGCGCTGCTGTCTGTATATATTAAGATCACTTTAATTGTAAACACAAAACTTTGATTTCTTGTAAATGTGAAAATATTTGTTTTTATCGCGCTACAGATATAGTATATACTACTATATAGTAGGTCCCGCCTACTTCTCCTTACATCGTTGCGGCTGCTTCATGGCCAGTTATTGCAGTTTTAGATTATAGTCATAGCCAAAAGTAAAAGTTGACCAAAAGCCAAGGCGTGTTGATACACAAATTAATATATCTGGCTTTCAACAACTTGGCTGTAAATCAGTGCACAAATCGGAACTTGAAGTTGTTTAAATCAAATAGATTACTCGGTAAATATTTAGTAAATAGTTGGACAATATAATAAAAATAAAATGAACAACAGTTTGGGTAATAAACTAAAATTGGTCGTATTTATCATTCGTTCATAATAATAGATAGAAAATAGATTGAAGAAAAAACTGTCATTAAAAATTTATAAAAATTCAAATATTTGTTCAGCTTTTGAATCTATAAATATAAAAAAAAATGGCAAAAAAATCTCTAAAATTACGAAACAACAAGTGAAATTCGAAATTCGATCTTCAAATGATCAAAATCGCGAATTTAAATTTTTTTAAGTTAATAATTTGTATGTCAGTCTGATATCGGATGGCAAAAGAAAATTAATGTTGATTGTGCTAAAGATATTTTGTTTCTTCTTTTTTTCAACCAAATTAAATTATGAGTACACATTCAGCTACTTTAGGTTTATAGTCAGTTTAAATTTAAGCGGATTAATAGCAGTTTTTAATGAATTTTTTAACAACAAATTTTACTTCAAACATGTGTAGAAAACTTTGAATCTATCAAGTATGCAAACAAATATTCTATAGCTAATTGAACTTGTATGCATTTTGGCTTTTACAGACCACACAAAAAGCGTAGTAAATTTGCCGTAAATTAGTATTACAACTGCAACGAAAGATCATTCTGCGGTATTTCCCATTGCAATTTCCTGATATTATGAAATAGAATGGTGTGGCCAGAGTCTGCGACTGAAGCTGCTGACTTGCAGCGGGTGCGGAAATGTTTAGCGATTCTTGACAGCGGACAACAGTTGCTCAGTTGCTCAGTTGCTCGGCAGTTATGCAATTAAATTAAAATAAAGTTGCAACTACAACAGCAATAACAATTGGCAACAACAATAACAGCGGGCAGTTGTAGACGGGTGACCGCATTTGCTGCCTGTTGCGAGTGTTGCAATTGCTTTCGCTTTGATTGAATTTATTTTATAATCCACGATGCCAACTGCTTAGCCAAGTGTCTGTGTGTGTCTGCATATAACTGCGTTTATGCATATATATATATATAAACATATCTGGATATATATGCATGTGAAAACTGCATCTGTATCTTACAGATGCAATTTGCAATTTGCATTTTACCCACTGGGCTGAACATAGGAAACGACGCGTCCGACAGCGGCCGGCAGAAAGTATGATATATGATTAATAATTTTATTGCCACAATAATATATTTACGTGGCACTGTGCACACTGGGCACCGAGCAAGTCGAGTTGAGTTGTGTGATTTAAATTCATTCATTTCATATATATTAAAATGCGCATTAGCGGCTTCCTTCCATTTCGATGGCGATAAAAGCAAGTGAAATAAACATAAGCAAAGAAAAAAAAACTAAAGGACGCGGCGGAAGGCTGTAGTCGGACGTAACCGACAGTAACAGTAAACTGTACTTATACAAAACGAGATCTAGATATTCATATATATATGTATGGCTATATCGACATTTTTAATTTACACCAACTTAATAGACACTTTTGTACTTTTCTGCAGTACAGGGCCTGAAAAACGGAAAAACAAAACGCCAAAAAGGAAAATGGAAAATGGCAAATTGAAATAAATAAATAGAAAACTGTGACTGTTGCGATTGCTGTTGCTGTGTCTCTCGGTTATGGATTTGCTTTGCAAATTGGATTAAGTCTTATTGTGTTATTGTTGCAGTTGTTGTTGTTGCTGCTGGTGTGCCACATCCTCCACTGGCAGCAATAAAAATGTCGGCGCATGCGTCGCTGGCGGTTTGTAATTAGAGGCAGATTGTGCGCAGTGCACAGCGCACAGTGGTGTGCACAGTGGTTGTTGCTGAATTTATCGGCACTACACAAATGGCAGCAGGCTGCCCCTTTAATTATTTGCACGAATTCGGCGCTGTTAATCGCCCAATGACGTGCCGCATCGATCGGCCATAGACATCTCCATATATATATATAGCTGCAGTACTATATACCAGATACATAGCTAGAGCTATAGCTATATATCTATCTGCATGGTAAAAGTGCAATGAAAGCCAACAAAAGGCACTTCAATTAAGGGGGACGGTCGACATCGGATTGCATTGAGTTAGATAAACAAACTGTTTCGCCAAATTACAGCATTGTTATCGGGGGCATACAGAAATTTATGATTGAATTCAGCATTTTCACGTTTGTTTTTCTTTAATGGGCAAAGTGAAAATCCACTAAAGCAACATCCAGCACAACAACAAAACATACCATAACAAACGAGCCCATCAATTGCCAAATGAAATGAATTCAAGAAGAAAATTCACTCGGTGTGTTGTGTCTGTCTGGGTTTAAATGCCAATGACCGACATGAGTTGCACTTACTGCAGAGTCCGAAACGATTCCGATGTGAAATGAAATGGAAAAAGAGAAAACTAATGATAGAATTGCTCTAATACCTAGTTGTCGTCGCGGGGAAATTGTTCACATGATAAATGCTTGAAAATCACATTCAATTAGTTGTAAAACAACTGCTAACTAATTGCAGAGTTTAGCTCAAGCCAAAATTAAAATCGAAATCGATTGATGAGCAATCGAAAGCTCCCTTCCATTCTTGATGCAGTGAAAAACCTTCAGACTGCTACAATTAAAGCGAAACTGGTTTACTCATCACTCGCTCTCAAAATTACTTTATCGCTTTATATACCACAGATATGCCTTCAATCAGGCCCACAAAAAACTTCTTCAGGCAGCATATCATTTAATCAAAAGCTCGTTAGTCTGCGCACACAGTTTGCGCTTGAATTTTTAATGGCTTAATCAGTTTCTTTTTTTCACATTTATATTTTTTTGGGGGTTGGCGAGGAAGCCACTAGGAAATTACATCGGAAAGCAGTACAAAAGAAACACACACACACACTCGTAAAAGTGTTTAGTTTTTCCTACATATTTGAGGCGGCCACACACACAAATTGATTTCGTACTATGTGCAGACGGATAATTGCTTTTCCGAGCAAGCTACAAAATAAGTTCGAATAGTAATAGGAAAGTTTTCACGGCGCATCTATAAAAACTTCATTACCAACTCAATTAGAGCGACCAGTTGATGGCCAATCACAAATTTTCATTCATCAACCGAAGACTACGCGATGAAATTGACGATGAAAAACGAATGCAGTTTTAAAACTGAAGCTACAAAATTATAACAATATCAATTAAAATTAAGTAAAATCCAATACATCGAGAGCTATAATATCTAAGCAACAAGAATAATAACCAAATTTTGCCACTAGAAAAGGTCTTAAAAAATTCTATAATATTTTACGTTAAATTCTGTAACATATTTATTAAATATTACAAATAAAATGTTTCAAAAATTTATTTTTAAACTGTTCATAATTCTTTTCAATGTACACTTGAAAATAAAAAGAATTTCATTCAATTGAAGAGAATAAATAATCGTTATTGTGTCATTCCTTTGATACAGTTAAATTGCTCGACGGAAGATTCATGGCTCTCATTAGAATTCAGGTGCAAACAGATCATTGTATAAATTTATTTCAGCTGATTAAACACCATTTCGAAGCACATCACAACAGTTTTATTTAACGGTTAATGCATAAAATGTACTGTAAAAATGGCTGCAATTGATCGCCAACTGCAGATAGGCAGCTACTTAAAAGCCTACTTAGCATTTCTATCTAGTTAACACATTCATTGGTGTATTAGTCAAAAACAAATACCACTCGGCTCGGCTTAAGTTTGTAATTTTACGATGCGCGTTGGAAATTCATCAGCTGACTCATTGCAGAGTTCTAGAGAGAAGATTTTCGCAGCTTTCTCTAAAAGTCAATTTTTATACGCATGCTAAAAACTTGATGCAACATAATTGCCAACACCAAATCAATCTCTATTGATAGAAGAATCAACTATCTAGTATTTGGCTCATTGCGAGGCACGTAAAGTGTATGACTAATCAATATAGAGAGCAAGACAGTGGGACAGTCGGATGGTCTGAGAGTCGGATAGTCGGAGAGTCGGACAGCCGGAGAGTCGGAGAGTCGGGCTCGATATAACTCGCTGGGAGACAACGTAACGCTTCGTCGAGTTTCACAAGCTTTAAGAGCCGTACTCGTACGTACATTGTTGTAGTATGTGAGAGCTTCTCGTATTTGCATTTATATTGAATATTAAAGCTGCATCTGTGTGCGAGTGTGTATCTGTGTATCGTAGTTATGTGTGCGATCGCACAAATGCCAAACAATGTGAGTCACGATAATCAACGTTGAGCACACCGCAAACACGTCCAGCCACACACACAAGACGAGGGCCGATTGTTGAATAGTACTCACTGAATACTATTCGTTTTTCAAGTTATTTATAAAACTGTTAAATTAAAGCGTTTTATATGAAAATCAGACTGGGCTTTAAAAGAGTTAAAAGATATGTGCCGAAAGATACGAGCTTAAAGATACAAGCTGTGTTTTTAGGTAGATTATTTAAGCTAGTTGATAATGATAATGGTTTGAGATAACTTTCTGCTTTTCTTAAATTGCATTAATTTAAAATAAAGCTACTTTGCTTATAAATAACAACAATAGTTTTATGGAAATCTATTTTTGTCAAATCTAATTATAATTAACATAAATTAAATATTCATTTACCCTAACTATTATTATTAATATAAATTTTATATTCGCATGAGCTAAAGTCAAATTTTCAATTTAGTTGGGATTTAAACGTTCTTAATCAAAAATAAAAATATATAACTGACTTTATGAAATTTGTTAGATCTTTATGCATTTTAATGATAAATTTTAATAATATTAGAGTTATAACTAAAGCCACCCTCGTGGTAGATTCGACAGAAATACTAACATATAATATGCGCAGTTATATTAAACAACGCTTTGAATATCGTACAGCGACTGAAAACAAGTTTTGATTACTTGAAATAAGCATTTACTTATGAAAAATGCACACAGCAATACAATGAGTGCGAGACATAAGTAGACGTTAATACAGCAACAACAACAGCAACAACAACAGCAACAACAACGGCAACAATAATTGTTGTAAATATTGCAAGATGTTGCCGTGGTTGTTGCAGTGGCAGTTGCAGCAACTGCAATCGAGCGTAATGCGCATACATGCAACGTGCCACAGCAGCAACAGCAGCAGCAACAAATACAACAACTACAACACCTTTGAAATGGTGTCAGCAATAATTTATCAAAAAACATAAAACATACAAAAACAAAGAGTTGAAAAGCAGCATAAATAAACCAGGCAAGCTGTTCAAACCGCATCTAACTCTGCAGAGAACACAAGTTGGCTTCAATTTGCATGAGCAGCCAAAGACAAAACAATACAATGGGCCAAAAGATACACACACACTCGCACACTCACTTGTATCTGTGAGATACGAGTTGCAAGTGCTCAGTGTGTGCCCAGGGCATGTAAAGCGTGTCAGGCGAAGCTTCAGTGAAACTCGGTGAAATAATTGCGGTAAGCGCATAAATAAAATTACACATGTTGGGAATTTGCAAGCAGTTTTCGCCCGGCGACAAGAAGCCAACGCTGTGGGAGACAGCAGCTACACTGAGAGAAAAATCAATTCCAAAAGCTTCAATACGACAGAAAATTCTTTATTCCAAATCGAAATTCTTTATGAAGGCACGTTCTAAATATTGCATTTAATTTTTTTTATATTTTTTTAAACTCTATAGTTTAAAATAAGTTACGATTCGATAATTTATTTAATAATTCTATACTTTATTTATTCAGATTTCTTTAACGATTCTATTCTGATTTGCAATTGAATTCTACAACGAAACAAGATTCATTAATTTTTTTGTTTTTACTACGCATAGTTTTTTTTATTTTTCCGAGTGTAGGCATAATACTTGAGTCGCCTTTATATCGAATATTTCGCGTATCTATCGGTAGCATCTTGGTTCATATCTGTCAGATAACTGTCCTATCTTATCGCTCGTCCCGCTTACAATCATGTTTATGGGCACACGATATTGATTTTCCTTCCCTTCATTTGCTGATAGTGCAAGTGACAAAACATTTTTACGACTCGACCGCAGCGGAAAAGCGGAAAAAGCGGAAAAAGGGTCTGTCAATGCGACTGGCTGACTGACAACAGCCGCAACTAATTACGGAAAATGACGCTGACAATGAAGATTAGTTAAGTGCACAGGACACACAGACACACACATACACAGACACACCCTGACCCTAGACGTAGTCGACCCTTGACAGGCTGCCCCTTGCCTATTCCAGAGGGCAAACTATTTATTTTCCGCTACATTTGTCTGTCAACAGTGTTCATGGCATTTGACAGGATTACCAAGAACAGAACATTAAAAGAGCAGCAGAAATTCATCAAATTGTTTTCCTTACTTTAATTGAATTTCCCTCAAGTCACGTTAGTTTTCTCTTATTTAGAGAATGCCACAAAATCACGAATATAATTCGCTAATATATGCGAAAAATATTTTATTATTTATTTTGTTATTGTTTGAGCACGAAATGACGAACTTACTTTGAGCCCTTTGGTTCTTTAACTGCCTGTTATCCACATTTATTATTATATTACTGCACAAAAGAAATGGCCCCAAGATTATTTAAATATAAATACAAGTCGAAGAATGCTTACTTCACGTTTGAATGACTCACAAAACAATCCATGAATAAAACTTGCATATGCAGGCTTGAGTAATTAAAAACGTATTGCCTTTTATTATACTATATATAGTATGGTGTGGCAATTAAAAAATCAACTATATAAATAGTTATCGCTTAGGTCTGGTGTTTGCATTAAACGCCATAGCAGGAGAATCCATTCCCTTGTATCAAATTTCAAAATAAACCTTAATTGATCTAAGCTTGTAGTGGTACCTAACATGTGTGACTCTACACAGTGAAAAATTAGTATTAAATTTGTAAGTGATGACTCTTACGATGTTTGTAAATTCTAAAAATAAGCATTGAGTAAGATTTATTTTTAAAGATTTAAATTTATCACTTGAAATGAATGAAGAAAAATACTTGAATCATTTCCAAATTCACATTCCATTATTTTTACATATTTAGTACTAAGTTTTAGTTTTTTGTTTTCAGTGTAGAATTCAGTACGTCAATAAACGTTTCCCAGTAACCCTATATGTTAATTGCTGTGATTATAGCAGTTGAAATTGGCAGCATTTACTTAATTCTATAATTCTCCGATTACCTTAGATCATTTTTAAATTTCCCACATTTTCTGGTATTACAAGATGCTCAAAAATATTCCAATAAAACAGGGAATACCATTAGTAATCCCCATAGAACCCATTATCTATTTACCTTTCTGTAGTTAATTGTTAAATTTTGTTAGACTTACCGCTTGATGTTGCGACAACGTTTCTCGTTCTCCGCCTCCTTGACGCTGTCCCAGCTGTCGCCCACGCCCGACGACGACATGTCGTCGAGTCGCTCCTCATCCTCCATGCCGGAGTCCTCCAGGCTGATGTGGCAGCTGGTGAGCGTCACCTGCTTGCCATTGTCGCCCACCTCGATCCAGTCGGAGGTGCGTATACGCTGCGACCGCTCCGTGCCGTAGGGCGATGAGTCCGAGGAGCAGCCGGAGGGACAACGCTTTCGGGGCGTCGAGTTGCCATTGAGGTTGCCGTTGTCCTTCAGCGACTTGTTCACCGCATAGGTCAGTGTGTCCTCCTCATCGCCATCGGCATCCTCCACATTATCCGCATCCACATCCTCCGTATCGGCGTCGTCAATCGAATTGTAACGAGGACGCGACGAGGTCTTTCCAGCTGTGGGCTGGCTCAACGACAGGGATTTGCTGCTGGGCAGCTGCTCCAGGGAGCAGGATCTGTTCCGCATGGCCGCCAGCTCCGAGATGAGCAGCTCATGGAAGGTATGCTTCTTCTCGGGTGTATTGCCGGCACTCACTGAGCACTTGATGGGATTGGGTTTGGAGGTGACATCGGCATTACCATTGATGTTGATGCGCGTGCAATTTCCGGATGCCTGCTGTATGGTGACCTGACGTTCCCGTTCCTGTTCCCGTTCCCTTTCACGTTCCAGCTCCCGTTCACGGTTGCGTGCCTGGCGCTCCTGCTGCAGCTCCTGCTCCAGCAGCGCCTGATGCTGTATGGCCCGTTCGTGCTTGGTGATGACCGTTGTGGCATCCGCCGACTGCTTCTGCGATTGGCTGATGATGATCTCCGAGAAGAGCCGCTCGGCCGCGTTCTTCAGATTGTTCTTGATCTCGACGGTTTTGCCGCCCAGAAAGCTGCCCGAACCGGCTGCCGACAACGGACTGTCCAGCGTGGTCTTGGAGCGTCTGAAGATGCTGGTGGCTGGCGTCGCCGGTGGCGCCACAAATGTGGGCACATCATCCATATCTAAGGTTGCAACCGGCAGCTGCACAATCTTGCGCGGCTTGGGCAGGGGCTGTGTGGTGGGATGCAGCCCGGCACGCTCGAAATCCAGCTTGCCCAGACTGAGGCGGGTGTCCTTGATGGGCGTGGTCTGTGCACTGAGAGAATTGGCGCGATTGACGCTGACGCCAATGGATTCTCTGGGCTTGGCTGTTGGCACATCCGGTGCTTTGCGTAGCTTGAGCGGCGGCTTTGGCGCCGTTATTGGTGCAACGGTTGCAACTGTTGCCGATGTGGCAGCTGCCGCTGTTGCCGCGGCAGTTGCAACTAGCGCCATGGTGGGCGT
The DNA here is from genome assembly GCA_035045125.1 of Hypselothyrea guttata. Taxonomy (NCBI): domain Eukaryota; kingdom Metazoa; phylum Arthropoda; class Insecta; order Diptera; family Drosophilidae; genus Hypselothyrea; species Hypselothyrea guttata. The sequence continues at coordinate 69,412 of JAWNNJ010001498.1, forward strand.
CTGCGTTTGCGCCTGCTTCTTTGGCAGATGCAGCGAGGGCGACTTGTAAACCAAAGTGCGTCCCACGGCGCTCAGTTGGCTCACAAATGTGGGCTTCTTTTGTATGATTGGAGGTGAAGTTGCTGCCGATGTGGATGTCGATGTGGATGTGGATGCTGTTGCTTTGGGCCTGGGCGGCACTGGCGGACCCGGCCGCTTAACCGCAACCGTTGACTGCATATCGGATGTGGCAGCTGCTGTTGTTGTTGCTGCTGTGGCCATTGCTGCACGTTCTCACGCGGAGTTGTTGGCCCCACTGAAAACCAGTATTTGTAGGTCACTTTTTTCGCCTGTGCAACTTGGCGAGTTGTCGACTTCAACTGCAACTTCAACTGCCTCGCGTGCTGCGTTTTTTTTTTCTCTGTATTTTTTTTTCTTTTTGGTATTGCAACGCGTTTATTTATTATTATTATTATTTAGCATAAAGGCGCAAATGGAAACTTGTTTGGCGCGTCGTTCTCAGAGCAGCATTTTGACAGAGCTGCGGCTGATCTATTTTGAATATAGGCCAGAGTGTTTGCTGCACTAACGGGCCTAGTTGCTGCCACATATATAGATATATATATATGTTTGTATTTTGTTTTGCTTATTGGTCTATTGGCTTTAATGCTAACCAGTTTGTTTCGCTGGGATTCTCTGCGAGCTGTTCGTTTTATTTATTTTTTATTTTTTATCTGTTTTTTGTTTTGAAGTGAAAGGGTTGCGGTTTTTGCTTCTTTTTGGCATAAACTTCTCTCGTAGATACTATGCTAAGTTGATTTTCATTTCATTTTCGTTTTCAAATTGATTTCATGAATATAAACAAAATATTGTTGATTGTTTATCGCTTATTGTTTATTTTTTCCTGCTTCGTTTGGTCTGTAAATATTGAGAGTTTTGTTGTAATTGCTGTTGCTGCATTTTGAAAGTGTTACATTAGTTTTGATGGGTTTTTTCTCTGGCCTTTGCACGTTTTTGATTGCGGGCGTACACACGATACAAATACTATATACAGTAGAATCCGGTTATAACGACGCCGCTTATAGCGTCCGTCCGGTTATTGCGACGAAAACTCGATGGTTTGGTTGGTCCCCATACAAACTTATATGAAACGGCCTCCGCTTATAACGACTCCGCTTTTAGCGACAAACCGCTTATAACGACGAGATTTTTCAATTTCAATTCAATTTTTCATTTCAATTCAACCGGATATTGCGACGTGCCGAACAAAAAAAAAACTTTAAAGAGGAAAATTTGATTTCTTTAACAATGCTAAAAGAAGCAAACAAAATCATGGATTTTGTGTTTTTTCAATACGAAAAAGAAACAAAATCATGGATTTTGTCTTCCGGATATAACGACGTCGGTCCCTTGAAAGTCGCTATAACCGGATTCTACTGTATTAAATTTTTTGTTTTGATTAAAAAATTAATTTGTTTTATTTTAAAACCTATTACGAACATGGCATCCATAATATAAAAAAAAAATTTTTTTTTGCTCCTTTCGGATAGTGCGTCTGCCGGATATAACGACGTAAAATCGTCGGTCCCTTGAATGTCGCTATAACCGGATTCTACTGTACCTATAGATATATTTTATAAATTATTACCAACATTATGCACTTTCGTGTTAGAAAGCTCAATTAAGCCAAATGGCTTACAAAAGCAAAGAAAACTCATAAACCGAAATAAAGCCAACAATGTGCTCAGAATAAATTGCAGCTTAATGAAGCATTTAAGCCGCAACAAATTTTTGATAGCGCCCCCTAGAAAACCTATCGAAAGATCATTTAAAAACGATTTAAGAATGCGCTCTTTTGTGTACCAAAATCAATTGGTTTCAGACTTTTTCCCACTGTGTTACGCCTCAAACCGTTACCAAACAATTAAGTATGGAAATGCATGCAGTTAAAAGCTAAACAAAACTAAACGGGGAAATCAGAAGAACATAAACAAAGAATTAAAGTAGAGCCGGGAAACGAGTTTTGAACAAATTTTAATGCTGGAAACTGAAACTCGTTAAACAAGGGCAATTATTTATTAAATTAGACGAAGAAAACTTAGAACCAGCGTTGCCAATTAGGCTAGTTTATAAATTATATTTATGATTATTTTAATTTTTGATTAAACAAACATATAAACACATTCTTTTGAAATAAATGTTTATTCTTTTTAAATTTATGTAAATTTTTATATTACATATTTTTTAAATGTTTTTTTAAGTATATGTAATTTTTTCAATATTCTGTATTAATTTAAGCTTTATTGTTTATTTTTTGCACATTTTTTATTAAAAATCTTTTTTAGACATTTTGTAATCGAAATGTGGCAACACCGCTTAAAAACCTCGATGCGAAATCGTGCCACAATTACGAAAAAATCTATCGATAAGTGCTTTAATTGCGGCGATAAATAACGGTATTTGCAGCAATCAAAATTGAAAGCGCACAATCGCTTGCAGCAACAACAATTACGTCGTTTTTTTCTGTAAATTCTAGACCTTTGTGAATTTATGCACTTTGAGCTTTGGCTTTTGATTGTGTTTCTTTCTTCAAATTTAATTTTATTTAATTTAATTAAGGCCAAAGAACGACACCCACACGCACACACGCATACGCTTGAATGCAACACACACAGACAATCACCCATGCATGCACACACACACACTCACAGACTGTCGGTTATTTTTGAACCAAAATTCTTACTTCGAATATATTTTTCAACAAATTTATATTTATGTAAATGCATTAGTTACACGTTTGTATTTGTTGTTGTTGCTGTTGTTGTTGTTGCATTTGCAGTTGTCAACCAAAAACAACGAAAAACACCGACACGCACACACACACGTACATGTACGACGGACCGAGCGAGCTAGCGAGCGTACGAGCGTCCGTTGCGACGTTGCGCTTTGCACGAGAGCCAGAAATAAACTGAGAGCACGTAAGAGCTGCCTAAGCGCACCTTGCTCAATCTCGGCGCATTGTGTCTGTGTGTCGGTGTGTCGGTGTGCTGGTGTGTCTGTGTGCGTGCGTGTGGGTGTGCTCTGTGGCTGTGTGCACGCCAGCGATGTGTGCGTGACAAAAACATTGCAGTAACTCCTCGCGTGAACAGTTACTTCAAATAAACAAAACTAAACAAGGGTGATAAAAAAATAAATCAGTTTATTTAAAAAATAAATTGTAAAATTAAAAAAAAATTTAAATTTTTCTGGCTTATTACTGCAGCGCATCATCAAATAAGACTATTTTATTTCAATAATTGTAATTAACATTAAGATAATCACTAGGTACAGGATATAAAATGTTAATAACCCTGTATTGCCCATTTTTCAATGAATACAGGGTATAAAAATAAATAAGAGCCGAAAGTCAGGGAAAAAAGAAACCAAACTGGTTTATGGAAAATAAAGAAAAAAGAAAATACCATTAACTGAAAAATACAACTTTTAGCGCTGTGCTGTTAAGTTGTTTAAAGTTCGTCAACCATTCAATTCGTGTCGTGTCGTGTCGTGTCTGAGTGGCAAGGCACGTTACTCACGATGATGCAGAGTGCTCATCGCTATGAGAGCATTTGCGCTCTCTTAAAGCATTGAGCTGTCTGTTAAAGAGCGCTGTTAACTTAACAGCGCCGCTGTTAAACGAGTTTAGGCGGCTTTGTAATAATTTTAAATGTGCTAATTAAAACGCTGTACGCTAAAATAGACGAAAACCAGCTTTTGCTTAAAGCACATTAAATATTAAGCCATTATTTGGTAATAACAGTTTTAGCAAGAAGTTGCGCTCTGTCGCACTCTTTTAAGAGAAACCCCTAACAGTGGCTGAGAGCAACTTGGCACATGGCCAAAAGTGCATTGATTGGCATTTGGAACGGGTCTTGGGGCTGTGGATGTTGAGGGCCGGCATCGACATCGACATCGACATCAACATCGGCGCCGGCGTCTGGCTGCTGTGGTCGAGCTGGCATTGCAACAGCTGTTATTTGCCGCATTGGCACGCAACGCGCCACGCCCCCTCCACCCAACCGCCCATCCGACCAACCAACAGCAACAACAATAAGCGTAAATCTTTATTGATTGCATGTTGCAATAGAAACGCTAAAAAGAATACAAGCCAAAGCCGCTAATCGTCTTTCGAGTGACTTTGCTGTCTCCTTAACAATTATTCAGCCGGCATGTTCATTGCCTTCTCCTCCAGCCACCCCCACTGCCCAATGTAAATCACAAACACCAGTGTTGCCAATTTTATTCGAGAATAAAGCTTTCTTTGGGGGTCGAGAACAAAAAAAAAACGAAGCAAAAATTAAAAAAACAAGACGACAACAACGGAAGTCCGCATTTATATGATAACGTTTTTTTCTAAAGTTTTACACCCCTTACGCCTTCCCTATTCTTCCACCTCCATCATGTTTTGACCAAATATCGATCAAAATAATGACAATAGACCTAAAATTGTTTCCAGATCTTAGCATAAATTTTGTAAAATTTAAGAAAATGCTGAATCTGTAAGAAAACTGAAAAAAGCCAAAATTCCCGCCTTCCGCAGCTTAACAATTATTCTAGTAAAAGCTCTTAAAAAACAGTCAAAACTGGCGCGAAAAAAGCGAATGTGGCAACAGTGGCAAACACCAAACCAATGCGGCATTGCAGACAAAACTGCAATGAAGCGCCAAGCAGCAACATTTATACATAGTATTTATGTATGTATGGCGACGTAAAGCACATATAAATCTTCCTCTTTTTTGGGGTTGCTGCCGCTACTTGAAATTACCGTATTTGTGTTTGCTTTTGGTAGGCGACCCGGCCCATAACCCGCCCCAAGGCAGCCGAATGAGACGCCTAGGCTAGGACGGGGGGACCCTGGCGTTGTCCGGGCGTCTGCAGACCGGGAATACCCTCTTACAGCCAAGCACTTCAAATGATTTCCATGGCACTCAGGAAGTTTCCTCTTCCGGCCAACAAAAAAAGCGAGAGAGAAAATCGAGAGAGGCGAACATGGGAAGTGTAGGGAACCCGTGGGGGGTCCGGTTCTTTTCATTTGCTCGTTTGTCGACACTTTTTGTTGATTTTTCTTTGCTTGTACTCCATTAAAATGGCTATAATAAGTTTGTGCAAATGTATGTGGAGTCTTGATTAGTGCCGAGTTGTCTATGTCCGTCTGTCCTTTTAGTTGAAAGCGTAGATCTTAGCCTCTAGAGTCTGTCCTTAGTAGTAGGTAAAAAAATCGATCTCTTGTATTTGCCAGATTTTTATTATAAACGATTTGTATTAAAAAATAACTCATAAAAAACAAATATGGGTGTATTTGGATGAGAAATGTGGATTTTATGAGCAAAAATCATGTTTTTTGGTACTTTTTAGGCCTAATACCACATTTGTTGGACATTAGTAGGAGGTCAAAAAAATCGATCTCTTGTATATGCCAGATTTTGATTCTAAACGACTTATATTTAAAAATAACTTATAATCTGAATGAACAGGAACGCGGTTTTAGATGGTTCCAAGGTATTATACAGTCGGTTGCGCCCGACTGGGTGAATGCCTATCTACGCTTCTGCTTGTTGTTTCTCGCAATTGGCGCCGTGCAGCGCCATACATTCGCACATACTTACAGATTTCTATGTACATATTTATATACGATTGAGAGCATTGTTAGGGAAGTCTGGAATTTTTGTCGCAGACTTTAAGCCGGCAATTGGCAGACCACCAGCTGCAATTGCGAATGGGAACAAGCGGAGTACAATTGACAAAACACCCATTTCTTATTCTTTTTAGCTTTAAATCAAACACAAAGGATTATCCCTCATGGGTTTACACACACGCGTCAGCTTCTGCTTGAATACACTTGAACGCAACCCTCGGCCATTAGGGGGAAGCCCCAACAATGAAGGTTAAACTTACGCTAAATAGCTGTCGTCGCAGGATCAGAGCATTGGAATGGCAGCCACTTCTAATCCTTACCCCGTTGCAAGCAGCACTTCAACGGCTGCAAGCAACTTCTAATGCCGCAAGAAAATCAATAAGACATTTGTAGTGAAAACATCTAGGAAAATGCACATTGGACAGACCCCAGGAGGGTCGTATATTTCATTCATTACTTTACACAAAAATATCATAAGTATATGTATATTAAATAATAGTTATTACCACAAGCTAATTATCATTATCAAGTATTAGTAATAGTATATGCGCATGTGTGTGTAAATCTATTAAAGTAAACGTTGCATCTGTTGCATAATACACAATCGAAACAAAACTAACAATAGCAATAGCAATAGCAACTATTAGTATACACTTTCACACGCTCACAATTGTCATTAGAAAATAATTAACATTAGAAAACACGTATTTCTTGCATAAGATCTACTGCAAGCGTCGCTAACAACATTATGGATAATCATACAAGTAGTACATATACACATAAGACATTACCAGCTTATCAACTTAATTGCAATGGGTTTTCGAAACATAAATAAGCGTTAATCGATACAATACACAATGATAACAAATAATATACATACACGCGAAGGGTAAAGAAAACAAGAACACTTCTTGCAACACACTCTCTCTGCATTTGCCCCCGAAAATACTACAACAAATTAGTCAAATCAATCAACTGCATTAATCCGCAATGGCCGTGTAGGGCAGACTGCTGTGCTTGGGCTTCGTCTTGTTGATGAACACCTTGATGGCGCCATTGAAATCGGCACTGACCAGCACGTAGCCGCAGCCCTTCTTGTGCTGCTCCACCAGCGGATCCGGCTGATTGTTCGGCAACTGAAAGCAAAATAATACCATCAGTTTATTTATCTATTTATTTAAATGTCGACTAAGACCAGTCGATCAAAAAGTTTTAGATTACAAATCAAATTAAAATTAAATGAATAGAGTGAAATTTAAAAATAAGATAGCAGTTAATCTGGGGAAAATTGAAAACAAAATATGAAATCAATTAAAAGAAAAGAAAATAAAGGTACAGCATTTGCTTGGGGAAAACCCAGAAAAACCTAATCAGACCAAGGTTAGTGGCTAGTTGGGTTAGGCAATAATACCATACTACGTTCATTGAGATAAAGTGTTAGAATGTGTTAAGTACTGTAGAATGAAAGATAGATTTTTATTTAATAGATATAGATATTAATTTATAATGTGCATTATAACTTGAGCATAAAACTCTATAGCTATTGGAAGATATTGAAAGATAAATTGATTGAAAGTTCCTAGGAATCGAAAACCAAATTTGGTTCAAAAAGGCAGGGGAGTGAACTTCACATAAAATCAATTTATGCAGAACTAAAATGCCAAGAACAGTCCTACCAGAGCTCGGAATAATCGGAATAATGAATAGTCGGTAAATTAGCTCTCTAACTAAAACGATGCACAAAAGTCTCACGTAGACCACTCGAACCTTGTTTCGGTTTGGATTGGTTTTCGCTCAACCTGCGGAAGATTTTTCTCTAGTCTTTAAATCACGTGTCTGTTCGAGAACATTTTCTTGTAGAGAATTCTTCCAGACAGACGGTGTAAAAAATATAGAGACGGGGCAGATCAGTGGGACGGTAGCTACAGTCGGACGTAACCGACCGTAGGAGACCCTTTACTTTGAGAATATGTACACACAAACACAATCAGACGCACACACACTAAGCTACCCGCGAATGCAAGCTTTTTGCTTTTTTTTTTTTAGCTTTTTGCGGTTTGCGGGGGAAGGGGGGAGGTATCCAAAATCTAAAACAAACTCGTACTGCTTACTGATTAGGAGAATCTAAATCCCAAATATGGTGTCTCTAGCTCTTATAGATGCTGAGATCTAGGTGTTCATACAGACAGACAGACGGACAGACGGACATGGCTATATCGACTGGGCTTGTCGTCCTGATCAAGAATATATATACTTTGTAGGGTCTGCCACGCCTTCTTCTGGGTGTTACACACATTTCCTCTTTGCACTAAACTAATAGACCCTTTTTACTTTTTTAAAGTAAAGGGTCTAAAAATACGATTGACTGTTTTGGGTAAGTTATGGTTTATATTCCTTTTCTGCTGTTTCCCACTCACCTTGTCATGTGAAATCTCATCTGGTTCTGGTTTGATGATGGCCTCTGGATGCGGCGCAAATATGGCACAGGTGACGGTGGCATTGTGTGCTTTAATGCCCTCCCAGAAATCACTGCGATCGCGACGCACCTGTTGATCAACAAAAGACAAACTGATTAGGGGAATTCACAACAATCCACCGAACACTTACCGATGTTAGCTTGGAGTAGTCATGATTCGTTTTCCATATGTAGATGCATTGATTCTCGGAGCCAGCGATGATGTACTTGCCATCGTGACTGAACGATCCCTTGATCTGCGAGGACACGTTCAGGTAGCCCTTGTATTTGCAGGATAAGTTCAAATCGCGCAGATCGTACAGACGCACACGGCTGTCATTGGAGGTGACCAGTATCTTGTCCTCACCGGGCATGGGTTCAATGCCGCTGATCTTGCGGCCGATGCGATTCTTGCCACGCGTGGAACGCACATGGATTTGCGTATGATACTTGAGCTGGTCCGTGTTATAAAAGATGCAGCGTCCATCATAACTGCCCACCACAGCGAACTGCCCGTTCTGACAGAAATTGGCGGCCGTGATGAGCTTCGTCTGTCCGTCCACCTCGTTCCACAGCGCCACCTTCTTGTCGGGTATGTTCCAGAGACGCAGCTTGCCGTCCAGACTGCCGCTGAGAAAGTAGCGATCGTCGCGCGGATGAAACGCGATCGCAGTGACAAAGTCAATATGCTGAAAGCAGCAGAGACATTCCTTCCTGGAGATATGCCACAGACGCACCGTCTTGTCCATGCTGCTGGACAGTATGAAATAGTTCTTGGACCAGCTGACGTCGAGCAGATCCGAGGTGTGGCCATTGTAGGTGCAGAAGGGCTTGGGCATAAACGGACCCGTGCACTTCTCGGCGGCGGTGGCCATGGCGATCGCCTCCTCGGCCGAATGCTGCGACACCAGCGACTCCTGCGACGGCGTTGGCGACGACTTCTGATCGGCGTTATACTTGTTGCGCATGTCCTGCAGGGAGTTGAATGTCAGTTAGATATAGGGGCTAGTTAATGGTTTGAGATTGGCTTACCTGAAAGTAGGGATAGGCGTCTTTAAGCACCCAAATGCGCAGCACTTTGTCCTGCCCAGCGGTGGCCAGCAGACGTCCGCAGGAGCTGAATTTCATGCACCACACGGCGCTGGTGTCCTCGCCGCTTAGATCCTGCACGTGCTGCAGCTTGGTGAACTCGTAGGGGCCCTTGTTGGAGGACGAGGCCTTGATTTTGATATTCTGCTCGGGATTCATGGCGTCCACAATGTCGGCGACGTCTTCTTTGTGGCGCGCATGCGACACCTCCGACGCTATCGACTTGGCCTTGTCCACCGTTTTGCGCATGGTGGTGCCAAAGAAACGCTTGATGCGTGCCGTCTTCTTTTTTAGGCGACTGCCATCCTCGGTTTCCAGTTCCTCCTCATCGGGCTGCTGTCCCTCAATACTGGGCGGTATGCCAATGACGCTCTCCTCATCGGATTCCTTTTGCTGCATGACCTCCAGGTGGGAGGTCAGCTTCAGTATATGCAACGAGAGCGGATTCCAGCCCTCAGGCACTGGCGGTGAACGCACCTCGGATAGGGGCATATTCTCGCCCGTATCCAAATTCTTAACAGGAACTTGTTCAAGTATCTCAAAGTCCGTCAGCTGCTTGCCCGAATTGGTGCGCGTTCTGACGTAAATATTCATCTGCCTCAGCACATCCTCATCGCCAGCGGACTTGCGACGCTCCTTGTCATTGCCGCCACGATACAAGGCCGTATAACTGCAGAAATACAAAGAAATTAGTTAATTTGTTTACCAATTTTACAAACTACATAATGCCCAATGAACTTTAGCGATATGACAGACAGGCCATAGCGTACAATGTGCATGATTTGTTGCTCAAAGATTCAACTAACTTGAGGCACAACCTCCATGTTCTGTATATTATGAATAGATCATAGGGAATGCTGCAAAGATAGCTCAATTTCAACTTGTGCTAAAGTTCATTTTCATTCAACTCTGCGCTCTCTAAATCTCGAAAGTTTTAGCTCCGTTTTGGAACCTACCGTGTGGCGCTGCCCAGACTATTGGAACCGCTGCCGGCCAGCTTGGGTCGACTGGCGCTCTCCATCAGCATTTTCTCAATGCGCTCGATTTCATCCTGGGACGGACCCTGCGCCTTGTTGCTGGCCTCATCGCGCGGCTTCACCACATAGCCACCTTGTATGGCCTTGAACAGATTCAGGCCCTGATTGGGATCGATGGAACTGCAAGCAGAAAGCATAAATGTAGAGTATTGTTCTGTTTGTTGTAGAGCAAGCTCTTACCTCACTCGTCCCGGCGCCGAGTTGCTTTTGGCCGAGTTAGATGGACTGGGTTTGGAGTAGACCGAGGTAACGCTGTTGCCCAACGAATGCGAGGGCTTCACGATGATTCCCGGCGTTGAGACGGGACGCACATGGCTGCCGTGACTTGTCGTGGCCAGGTTAACAAGCGATGAGGGCGTTGTGGTTGCACTCGAGGCAGATGCGGAGACAATTGTGCTGGTGGAGGAGCAGGTTAAGGTGTTGTTGGCTGCCTTGGCGCTAACATCGTTCAGCGAGCTCTCGAACTCCTTGACAATATCGTCGCGTATCTTTTGCTGCACATCTCGCACGCTCTTGACGGAACGCGTATCGCTGTCCGTGTCCTCCGTGTCCGCTGCCGGCAATCGCATGCCCTCGTTCATGTTGAACTGCTCGGACGAACTGCTGGAGAATTTGCGAGATTTCTTCTTGCGTCGCGGCGGCGCCACCGGACCGCTAGACGTGATGGAATCCGTTGTCTTCGAGTGCGCCAGCTTTGTGCTGGCTATCACATCCGGTTCCTGTAGCATTATGGCACCTACAACTGCACTGGACTGCGTTGCACTCGCTGCTGTCGAGGGCAGAGCTGTGGCTGTCGTTGCTGATGTTTGCTTGGTGGTTGCGGCAGCTGCAACAGCTGCAGTTGCTGCGGACATGGCATTGTTGCTGCTTGTGGTGTTCGGTGGCGGCGTCTGGCGTTGTTGCTGCTGCAGCTGCTGCTGTTGCTGCTGATGTTGCGCGTTCATCGATGCCAGCGATTCGCGATCAACGCTGATTGCTGGAAAAAAAAAACGAAATGATTAAAATGTGAAACATTCGAAACGACTGCTGAGAGTTCAGTTCAAACTCACTCACCTGACGGATCGATGCTGCCGGCCAGAATGCGGCCCACGCGTCCCAATGACGTCATGCTCTGTATGCTCATGGTGTCGCTCTCGATCACCTTAAACGGATGCGTGGGTCGGTTCGTATAGACGCCATCCATGGAGCTGTTCTGCAGGTGGCACAGTTGCAAACAAATCACAAATTAGTGGCAAATCAGTTAAACATAAAGACAGGCAAGCACACAGAATACAGAATACAGTTTACAGAATACAGAATTTAAACAGAGGCTACATTTTGGCACAGACTTTAAAGCTGGGGTAACAATTTAAGCCAAGCAGAATGCAAATAGTTGAATTGAAAGTACATTTAATAGAGAGGTTTTGTTGCAGTACCTGAGAATCAGGTGTGAGTGTATTTCCTGGATTATCATCTTCATCATTTTGCATGCATTGACGTAGTTCTTGAAAGCGTTGTCTACCAGACTATATACGTACATATATGATGGCATTATTTATGCAGTTTCAAGTTTAGACCATATTCCATGTAATTTATATATAGATTTTGGTAATCGATTTAAGTAAATTCGTTGAAATATGAAAATAAAGAGCAAACATGTTTACAGTACAAATTATAATTTAGCGCCGTCAAATAAACTGTTTGTAAATAGCTTAAAACAAATAAATTAACCAAAGGGGGGACACTAATTACGCCTATTACTTAATAGCACTTGAAGCTATCACTGACATCACTGATAAGAGATAAGCGCACTTCCCCAAGCTCTGCCAACGATGCGCTATGAATGAACGTGTATATGGTTCGACGATCTCTCGATTCGCTGATTTATGGGTCAAACACAGACCTTAACCAACAGCAATTAACATAGATAGCAGGCAGTAAAACAAACCAACAACAATTGGAGCCAAATGATAACGCAACGGCATACCTTTGATAATACTTTTGATAAACGACACAGAGCAAATGCTATAAAAACTGTAAGGCTGAGTGGGCATATTGGTTATACGTTAAGTATAAATATAAAACATGGCAAAAAATATATTGACTTTGATCGTTTTATCGCCGTATGACAAATTTCATATAGCTCAATGGTGTGAACAAGTTTTCAACTTATGTATGTACAGAGGGGAGCTTGAAGAGTTGCACAAAATTTGTATACAAAATAAAACTATAACCAACAAGGCTAAAAACACAAGCAAATTTTGATTACGCTTCGGATTCGACTGCGTATTATTTTATAAATTGTATAAACAACAAATTTTAAATGCAAGATTTAAGGTTTAAATTTTCAAAAGTATTAAATACAATATAGATAAGGAGAGTAGTTTGAAAAGTTGTTGCAATTTGAGCTGAAACTACAGATTCATAAAAAATAAAACCATAACTTGTTGAGCAGCCCTCGTGCATAGCTATGTATGCGCTTGATGATGACGAACTGCGCGAAACCTTTGGCTAGACGAGCTGTTTATGGCCAAGGCGGTTAATATATATACATACACATATATAATATATATATGTATAAATTATAAAAACAAATAAAGCCAAATGTTGTGCTTAAGTAACAGAGAAAACCAAATGCACAGCCAGGGAGGGGAGGGAAGGGAAATTAAATGTTGTTTTGCATAGATTTCGGTGCGCCCAGAGTGAAATCGGCATAAAGAAATTTGCATTGATTTTTTGTACGTTTCGTTTTGCCAGCAAAGAGAAGGGGCAAAGGGGCAAAGAGGCAAAGGCAAACGTTAAGGCAAATGGTCTACAAATCGACACTAATTGGGGACATTGGTCAAGACAACAGTTTAAGGCAACACTTTAAGGCATGCATGCTTAATTCAAGCCAAACTCTAAGATTCGAACGTAACGCAAACGCAACAAATATACAAAAAAAAAAAAACAAAAAAAAACAAAAAGTGGGCGTTCTGGCCACTTACCACGCCCTTCGCTGGCTTGGGCTCCATGAAGACGGCTGAAGAGGCGGAGGCTGCATCCTGTTGCTTCAGCCGTGCGCCTAGGCTGTTGGTGGGGCTGCGGGTGGCGGGGGTGCCGGCGCCAATGGGCGTGGCATCGCTGTCGGAGGAGGCGGCCGCATTGACGCGCACCGCCGGCTCGGGGAATATGAATTCCTGTGCGCAATCCGCTGGCAATTTGCGACTAAACAAAACAAATAACAAACAAGCATTGACATGAACACATGATGACTCATTCAGGTTTAAGACCCTGTACTCAAAAAGTGTACAAAAGGGGCTATTAAGTTGTTGCAAATGGGCAATTATATTTATATAAACGGTTTTATTTCGATTAATCGATTACAATCGATTTTTACACGTGAATCGATCGAAAAGATCTAGCTTTAAAAGAAAGTACTGTCGGTTACGTGCGACTGTAGCCCTCCGTCCGACTAAACTGTTTAGTCTATATATGCTGATTTGTTTTTCTTATATTTAACTAATATTTTGGACTCACCAAAGCGTTGAATTTCGATTAAAAAGTACTTAAAAAAGAGTGCAAAAAGGGTTATTAAGTATTATGATCATCTGTTAATGATTACGATCGGACAAGAAACAGCGAAGATATGCAACAGACAACAACTAGCTCGACTGGACAGCATACAAAGTGCAGACTCTGCTACTGTCGGTTACGTGCGACTGATCTGCCCTGTCCATATATTATTTTTTGTTATTCTTACTTTTAATTAAAATTTTTGACTCACCAGAGCGTTGAGTTTCGATTTGGAGTCGTGTCTTCGGCATCGAAAAACTCCTCGGAGCTGTCGGAATCGGTTTCCAGTTTGCTCATTTTGCCGCGTTGTGCGTGAATTATCTAATCAGCGCTTGGCCACTGCCGCCCTTTTCGCTGTTACAATGAATATGCAAATTGGCCAAATTGTTTTCAATATTTTTTTTCTCCTCTTTTTTATTCGTTTTGTTTTCGTCTTGTTGCTGCAGGGCTTTTGTTGTTGTTGTTGTTGTTGCTGGCTGCGATTACCAGGTCATAGTGTCGTCTGCTGCTGCATGCTGGCGCCCAACGAATTGCTCATTTAACATCGCAAACACTTGCTTAATTTAAAAGTCGCCTCGAAATGCGATTAGTAATAATAATTTTCGTTTTATGGCCGAGCAAAATTTTGTTCTCTGTTGCATTGACTATTTGCGCAGTGTTCGACAACGTCAGCTGGCGCGCGCACAGCGTTGCCACCTAAGCGCAGCTGCAGTGTGGCCACATCGTTGGTTAATCCAATCTATGTTCAAGCGTTGCTCGATAGGTGGCGCCCTAATGTTGCCAACATGGATATCAAAATTAAAAATTTATTAAAATTATATGCTAATTTCTAATATTCTATAATAATTTAATTTTTGCTTTTTTTTTATTCTGCATTTTTATTTTAATTTTTGTTGATTTGATATCATTTTTTTGAGTTATATTGCACATTTAGTTATGAGTTAGCAAAAATTAATTATTAAATTGAATATTACTCACCTATTGGTAATTAAATATATAATTAATTGAAAATTAAAATTAATTATTAAATTAAATATTACCCTCATATTGATTATAATTTAGATAATTTTATAAAAATTAAATCTAAATAATTTCTTGGCAAATGATAGAATTTGCAAACAATATTGTTTTGACCTTATAGACATATGTGAAATTTAAAATAATATAGCAATTTTATAACTTTTAATTTCTTCTCCGTTTTAGAAATATTTATTCTGGATATTCTGTTTAATGCCGTTAAATATAGTTTAAATGCAAAATTTCGATATTTCTATGTCGTAAAACATTTAAAAAAAATAATTTGTTTATATGAATTGTAATTACAGTAGAATCCGGTTATAACGACGCCGCTTATAGCGTCCGTCCGGTTATTGCGACGAAAACTCGATGGTTTGGTTGGTCCCCATACAAACTTATATGAAACGGCCTCCGCTTATAACGACTCCGCTTTTAGCGACAAACCGCTTATAACGACGAGATTTTTCAATTTCAATTCAATTTTTCATTTCAATTCAACCGGATATTGCGACGTGCCGAACAAAAAAAAAACTTTAAAGAGGAAAATTTGATTTCTTTAACAATGCTAAAAGAAGCAAACAAAATCATGGATTTTGTGTTTTTTCAATACGAAAAAGAAACAAAATCATGGATTTTGTCTTCCGGATATAACGACGTCGGTCCCTTGAAAGTCGCTATAACCGGATTCTACTGTATTAAATTTTTTGTTTTGATTAAAAAATTAATTTGTTTTATTTTAAAACCTATTACGAACATGGCATCCATAATATACAAAAAAATTTTTTTTTTGCTCCTTTCGGATAGTGCGTCTGCCGGATATAACGACGTAAAATCGTCGGTCCCTTGAATGTCGCTATAACCGGATTCTACTGTATATACATACGTAGCTGGAGCTAGCTAGATTTATAATTTTAAGCTAAAAGCAATATGTATAGGCTAAATCTAGCCAAACTGGCAACACTGCTTCGCGTTAATGTGCATATTCTTGCGCCCTGGTGGCAACGCCGCGTCGCAGCTGTGCCGTTTTCATTTCGCAATTGCATTTTCGCTTTGCGGTTTCGCTTAAAGAGGAGTTCGTGAATAATTTTCGGCCATGTCCAAAGACGAGAAGGAGAAGATACAAATCATCGACAAGGATCTGGATCTGTCGAATGCTGGGCGTGGCGTGTGGCTGGTGAAGGTGCCCAAGTACATAGCCCAGAAATGGGAGAAGGCGCCCTCCAACATGGACGTGGGAAAGCTGCGGATTAGCAAAACGCCCGGCCAGAAGGCGCAGGTTTCCCTCTCCCTGACCCCCTCCGTGCTCGCCCTGGACCCCGACGAGAAAATTCCCACAGAGCATGTGCTCGACGTGTCGCAGGTGACCAAGCAAACGCTGGGAGTTTTCTCCCACATGGCTTCCACGGAGGCCGCTTCGTCCAACGCCAACAACGGCAAGGAGAACGGATCGGGGGGAGGGGCGGCGGCGGTGCCGGACAGCGAGAAGCTGTACATGGAGGGGCGCATCGTCCAGAAGCTGGAGTGCCGACCCATCGCCGACAACTGCTACATGAAGCTCAAGCTGGAGTCCATTCGCAAGGCCTCGGAGCCGCAGCGTCGCGTGCAGCCGATCGACAAGATCGTACAGAACTATAAACCCGTCAAGGATCATGCACACAATGTAATATCACTTATATCAAGTATTAACAAGTCTAAAGTATTCTATATCTCAACATAGCGCTGGGCTTCGATTCGATTTAATCGATTCTTTTTTTTGAGAATCGATTTTTTCGATTATCTAAATCTAAAATCTAAATTTCACAATAAACCGCAAAATTACACTGTGCATAAAAATCGATTCTCAGAAGAAAAGTATCGACTTAATCGCCGACAAGAAGAATCGATTAAATCGAGTCGTAATCCAATCGAAGCCCATCCGACGGATCCGCTAATTCCTTGTACTTATCAAATTTTAAGTTTTTCTCTCAAGCTAGTTGCAAATTCATGTGACCGTTTTTATTTCGATTAATCGATGAAATCGATTTTTGAACATTAGAGATCGAACCCCAGCTTTATCTCAATATATCCTCTTATATCACAGATTGAATATCGCGAACGCAAGAAGGCGGAGGGCAAAAAGGCGCGCGATGACAAGAATGCTGTGATGGATATGCTGTTCCATGCGTTCGAGAAGCATCAGTACTATAACATTAAGGATCTGGTGAAGATAACCAATCAGCCAATCAGCTACCTCAAGGAAATCCTCAAGGACGTCTGCGACTACAACATGAAAAACCCGCACAAGAACATGTGGGAACTCAAGAAGGAATATCGCCACTACAAGAGCGACGAGCAGAAAGATGAGGACAAGCCCAAATCGGATGGCAGCAGCGATTCCGATTAGTATAGCGCGTAATTTCTGTTAATATTAATGACCAACATTATTTAGGGTATAAGTAAAATAGTCTACAACTTTTTTATACAAATAAACAAATATCATTTATCCGCCCTGAAAGTTAAATCAAGTATTTCCTTATATTGTGTTTTTAACTTATTTAATTGCATTTTAAAGCTTAATTCTAGAGAAAAAAAAAACCGTAATCCTACGCTTTGTAAATATATTGTTCTTTAGCTGGTGTATATAGATATAGCCTATATTTGCAGATCTTAAAATATTGAAAAAAAAACTTACGATTTTCCAGTTAATATTAGTATTACACTAGGAGATCAGGTACTTGAATTTATGTACTATTTGCGCTCATTTTGATTTCCCAAATGTACTTCATTTTACGGCTTTGGCTGAATGAAAATGAAAAAGTATTTGATGAATTTAATAATGAATGATAATAATAATAAATGATGCAATGAATAAAGAAAATGATAATAAATGATGCGATGAATAAAGCAAATGATAATAAATGTTGCGATGAATAAAGCAAATAATAATAAATGATGCGATGAATAAAGCAAATAATAATAAATGAAGCGATGAATAAAGCAAATAATAATAAATGAAACGATGAATAAAGCAAATAATAAATGAAGCAATTCATCGAAAACGAAAAATTAAACTCAAAAAAATGAAAATTGTAAGCGGTAAATGGTAAATAAACAAATGTCGAAATAATAAAGAAATGAAAACAAAATGAATTAGGGAATTTTTAAGAGCTTAAATAATACTGTTACAATATTGGTTTTTAAGTGCGACATAAAAATGATTGGGTACTGGACAGTTCAACTTAAAAATATAAACAATTGCACTTTTAAATTATAAAAATTAAAAGAATATCATGCAGCGAATCGTTATGGGTTTCATTGCCAACGCGGCCTCTTAAATTTCTTGTATGCCTGCACAAAGGGCATTCCCCTCTTCTGGAGCTGTAAGAGGGCAAAATTTGTAATTGAAATCAATTCAAACCGCTAACTACTACTACTAAGCGGACCTTAACTACATATATACACACATTGAACTCGAAACGAAACAATTATTCGACGGCTACACATTGAGGCACAACTCATGGACACGGGACGTGGGACATTCAAATACTGTTCTCAAACGAGCTGGCCATGCTGGAGATGCCCGAATCAGCATCGTCCGATTTTGCAGCTGACTTGCTCACAGGTTCAATAAGACGCACTTTCTTATAACTAACTTCCGCTTCCATTTGTTCCGTGGGCTTTCGTCGTCCCGTCAACTGCTGTTTAACAACAGGCGTCGACGTTTTCATGCTGCCTACGTCATCTTCCGGATGCAATGCTTTCCTCTCGGTGCTGATTAATTGCATTCCACATTCATGCGGTAGTAAGGGTTTGCCTTGGAGGCTCGGATCGACTTGCAGTCTGATATTGCCCTGATTGATCTGTAAGCAGATTTGAGAGTTAATTATGCTGTAACTAAAACTGTTGCGTTTGGCTTACCAGCAGCAAGGCGGAGAGCGCATAGCGACAGAAGTATGTTGGATCCTTGCCCTCCATGACATCCGCAAGGGATGCCTTTCCTTGATTATCTAAACAGGTGTTGATGATCTCATCCGATGTGTCCCGTATGCTAAAGTTCTGACGCGCATGCGCCGCCTCCAAGGTGCGTGACATTTTCGAATGCCACTCGGTGATCTGAAAGACGACGGAACGAAGGTCAAAATATTTGTTTTCACTGGTCAATTTTCACTCAAATCTCTAACCTTGGCGGCCGTTTCGTCGTCTACACCAATCGACTCTTTTTGTTGCTCGAAAGATTCCTCATTCGTCTGCCAATCGTCTGTTAGCTCCAAATCCATCGGCAGCCCAGTGTCCTGTTCCATGGGAGTTGGTTCCGGATCCACGCTGTTGGATACGGGCTCCGGAAATGACGGTAAATCCGTCTCCTCGGGCATTCGTTCAATACATGGCTCTGGTAATGCTACGGAAGTGTCTAATACTCCGCTTTCAAGGGTTTTCATTTCGTCAGTTGGCTGCTCCAAAAGAGCATCTCTCAAGAGGGGAATTTCGGATAACTCCTCCACATCAACAATGCTGTTCTCGTCCGTATGCAGATGGCAAGAGTTTGGTCGGATCTCGTCGTTATAATCGATGCCCGAATCTAATGTGGGTCGTCGAAAGCCACAAAAATCTGAAACAGACAAAGAATTAATTTCCAATGCCTGAAGTTCATCTCGCTTCACTTACTGTCCTCCGAGTCAAATTCCCGTTTATCCAGTGGCAAAGGCTTGAATTTATCAAGCGAAGACGCGGAAAGAGTTGGCGAGGGACAGGCCAAAGTTCTCGCTGCAGGAGTTGGCTTTGGCTCGGCGACACGTTTTCTGGGCTTACGCTGAAATAACAAATGCGGAAAATATTAAAGTTGGTTAAAAACAGTAAGGACGGGGTAGATCAGTTGGGCGAAAGGCAACAGTCGAACATAAACGACAGTAAGAAATCCTGTACTTTCCATAATTACAGTAGAGCAAATTGTCTGTTGCATATCATCGCTGTTTCTTATCGGATCCTAATACAACACAGCGATGATCAAAAACGCCGTGGTATTTTGCGTTTAACGACGGATGGATGGGTGGTATAAAAATTCTAAAACATCCTTGGTCGGCGTACAGTATAGAAGAACCTACGTATTAAAAATTGTGTCTCTAGTTTTTATAGTTTGCGAGATCTAGGTCTAGATCCAGGACAACCAAAAGAAGTACATGGCTATCTTGACTTATTTTGTCGACTTGACACAGAATATATATACATAATTTGTGGGGTTAACCACGCCTCCTTTTGGGTGTAACACACATTTTTTTACTTTTTTGTACTTTTTGAAAGCAACTCATACGTACATTCTTTTTGAAGATGTCGAACTCCTTGGGGAGCCTAAAGAGGCACTCCTTGCGCAGCCTTCTCTCCGGCAGCTTTAGAATGTTGCAGACCAGGCCATAGCGCACCGAACGGGGCACATTGATGACTTCGTCCCGGGTGTCACTGATGCCGCTGAGCGCTAGCATTTCGGTATCGACGCGCACGCTCAGTTTGTCCTTGTCGGGGACTCCGGGAAGAATGTCCTGTACCATTACCTTGGGGGAGAGCGACTCGTCTAAATGATCTGCAAGAACAACACCCTCGTCATCAGATAATTGAGCTGCAACAGCAGAGCGCATGGCAGCACAGCAATGATGGAATGTAAAACGTAAAAGAATTGAAGAAAACGAAAAGCAAAAATAGTACTACATAAATACGAGTGTGTCTACAAAAGATCAAGATTAACAAAAAACTTAGCCTGATTCGCTCGCCTCCCAAAACACGTGCGACATCATCAATTGTTTAGTTTACCTGTACGCGGGATTTCAGTAACTTCATCCAAGCCAATGCCAATATCGATCTGCAGCTCATCCGCCTTGGCCACGCTCTTATCAGCCGGCAAATCGATCAGGGTGCTGCTTAAAACCGGCTCCTCCAGTTGGCTACCATTGAGCTGCAACTCGCTAGTGTCTTCGGTGGATATTTGCTGATTCTCAGTATGGTCGATGCTGGATTGCGTATTGACAGGAGGATCCTCCTCCGATGCATCTACGTCCATGAAATCATTCTCCTCGTCATCGATGCGCATGCGCTTGGCGTCCTGCTGACTGGCATCCAATAATCGTTTCCTTAGATTCTCCAGTCGCTCTTGTTGCACGTTCTCTCCGCCGTACTCCCCGTTGTCCGTCTGCTCGCCGTAGCGTGAGGCAAGCATTTGGTTCTCCAGCGCAATATATTCATCCAGGTACTGCTGATTGCTGGCGTTCTCGTTCAGCG
The DNA here is from genome assembly GCA_035045125.1 of Hypselothyrea guttata. NCBI lineage: Eukaryota > Metazoa > Arthropoda > Insecta > Diptera > Drosophilidae > Hypselothyrea > Hypselothyrea guttata. The sequence goes on from JAWNNJ010001498.1 coordinate 90,443, forward strand.
TATCGGACACATCCAGTTGATGGGCATGCACATACTCCTTGATCAGATTCAGACGCTCGAAGGGTATGTCGGGCAGCAGCGTGTTGTATCGGGGCTCCGGATGGTACGTGTACACCTTGTAGTTCTTCTTCTCGTCCTTCTCGAAGGTATTGTCGGGATCAACGCTCGTTGCGTGTCTCCAGAGTTGGGCGGGCGTATGATCCTGATACATGTACTCGATGGTGCGATGCCTATCCTTGTTCGTCTGAAATCCCGCCTGGCTGTAACGCTTCTCATCCGACATGGTTTTGAACCGTTTCGGTTCCATCTTATAGGCGAACGGATCCTGTTCCTTCTGAACCAGTTTCTTCGTGCGTCGCGCACGCTTCTCCATAGGAGTTTTAGGTTTATTACTGTTCAAAGTAAAAGAGATTTAAGGTTAAATTAAGGCAAAAACAATTCGGAGAGGCTACAGTCGAACATAATCGAAATACTTTTATATTCATTAACCGGTTTTATAGCAATTTGGTTAATAGGTATATATTTTATAAGGATAAAGAGTATACATTCCGAATAGCTTCAGAATTACGCATGTAATTCGGTTTTAACCTATTAGAACGTAGAAGGCGGCCTGACGTCCAAGATTCAAAATAAACTTAATCTAAATATGATTTACATCTACAGAATCTAGTGCTTATGGTTTCGGACGCATTTATGGAAACAGCATAATTAATTGTTTATTAAATAACTTTGGTGTTTATGAACCAACTTCAATGGGTTTTGCAGTATAGATAGATATGATGCTAATAAATATACATTCTGAGTATCAACCTTTTATGTTATATAATTTGAATTTTCTTCGTTTTTTTCTCTTCGAGATTTAAAATAAACTTGATCTGCGTATTATCTACATCAGCGTTTAAAAAGCTATGCTGCTCCCGTAGTTTTTCGTTCGAAACTTTTGACGTCCTGATCAAAAACATATATGTTATATCATAATTTATTAGGTCTGCCTGTACCAGACTTTTACAGGGTGTTAGACGTTCGACTATTGAACGTTTGAGGCTGAGTCACAAATTCATTGAACATTTCGAATAACGGGGCATGGTAAAAGGAATAGAAGTGAGCGAGAATTCGCAGAGAATGAGGAAATGGGCGATAAGCGGTACTCCCTGATAAGCGGCCAGCGACGCAGACAGCATGGCGACGCCGGCAGACGCTCAAAAGCTAACTGTTCTTCACACTTACTTGTTGCCCTTCTCGCCCCCCTCCGGCCCATTCGACACATTCATGCTGGCCAGCACCTCCGCCTGCTGCTCCACCAACTGATGCACGCAGTCCAAGCGATCCGCATAGATTCTGCCGCTATATTGAAGCACGCTGCCGCCGAAGGAGAGCGCCGAGCGCTTGGAGGTGGCAGGGGCATGGACATGCGATAGGAATTCATTGAGATACTGAAAAAAATTTGGAGAAATTTGTATTATTTTAAATGTATTATTTTATGGGCATTTACACGATGAAGTTTGAGCAACAAGTTTTATGCAAAAAGTTGATCGTGTAAACGCTATATTATCCTTGCTTACGTAGTGCAGCGGAAGTCGAAAGTCGCATGAGAAATCCGAGTTTTTGGAGATCTCCTCCAGGGCCAACTGCAGATTGGACAGCGTGGGCTCCTCATTGTAGGCGATTATCGCCTTGGCCACATTCGTTGCCGGCCTGCTCTGGGCCAGTTCCATGAGAATTCTCTTGACTTCTCGCCCGACGGCAGGCTCTGCAAAGCAAGCATAAAAAGTTGATGAATCGGTTTGTTTGTCTATTCGTACATCTCTTTTGTTTATTTGTTAGCTATTGTCTTTTACGGCGCCCCGTCCTCAAATATCTTTAAATATCGCTGACTTAATCGGTTGGAAGCCCTCAGGCGACTCAAGCAGATGCCAGAGAGAGAACAAAAGCAACTGACCAACAAGATCCACACAACTGCTGCCGCATCCGCTTTTTTCCCGCCAGATCTTTGAACTTTTGATACCGCAAATTTTTGAATACGAAAACTCTTGATTTTTCCCTCATTGTTGGCATTCGAGATATTTGTAACTTTTACAGAGAAAACAATTATATTGTTATGTAACTGAAGAGTTTAAAAACCAGCAAAAATTGTTTTTCAAAAGCATGGAAAATCTTTAAAATGACGGAAAAATGTCTACTTTTAGAGTAAAACAGTTATATTTTTATGCAATTGAAAAATTTAAAATAAAAACCAGCAAAAGTTGTTTTTGAAAAGCATGGAAAATCTTTAGAATAACACAAAAATTTGTGCCTAAAAAAACAATTATATTGTTATGTAACTACGGAATTTCAAAACCAGCAAATATTGTTGCATACATTGAAAATTTTCATAACTTTTTTTTTTTTTAATTTTCTTTTGTAGCTTTTTATTCTCAAAAAATTAACAGCACTGATCCACACGCAACGCACACACCTGCAGGCTTACATGTGCCCACACCCACACACATACAGCTGCAATTGGTGGGAGTTGGAACTGAATGGGATGTAATTTTACACTTACCATCGTCAGTATTCGCATCCATTTTTGCATTAATCAAGTGTTGAATTCAAAATCTGTAGATAAATATTTACGGTTTAGGCGCATTTTAACCGGATTTTGTGTACAATACATACTTACAAGCACGCTTGTCAACTGAGGCAGCGTCCACATGTAGCACGTTTAGCGTTGCGACGCTTCGATATTTGTTGCAAGTTGTTTGTTTTCTTGTTGCACTAACCGCATAATAATTGTTGTCGATTGTGGCAGAATTAGTTTTCATTAAATAACTTGGTAAAGTGGCGCGCGGGTTGTTTTCCTGCCAATTAACGAGCATTTACATATATACCTATTTTGTTTTGCTCTCTCAGTTTTTGGGTTTCTCGCAGGGCTGAAAAACAGATACACACACATCCATTTGCAACACAAAAGAACCAGTTGCAACCGGCAGTATTTTTGGCTGTGTTGGTATTTTTATCGGTGTTGTTGCAGCATTGCCGGTATTTAGTTTATTGTGAATCAGAATTGTGCAAGATATTTATTATTTTAATAATTTATTTCCTTTAAATATGTATTAATTTGCATTATTTTTAGAATATTATTTTAAAATTGCGGTTCTGCCGCGTAATTGCAGTTGGATGTTTGAATTTACAAAAAACAAATTTATCGAATATTGATCAAAAGCAACCCTTATCGCTTTCTCTTTTCGTATAACAACCACTGTTGCCAACTCAATTTTTTGCCCGCCATGTCATACGATTTTTGAATTTGGACTTTTTAAATAATAATTTAACTTATTTTTGTCTTTTTTTAAATTATTAAAATTGCATACAAAGGCCTGTCATTATTTTGATTGATGTTTGCAGTAAAAATCTTTAATTTGAAGCACGTAACCAAATATTTCTACATATTTTTACAAAGCCGTTTAGGCCAAACTTGAAAATTGATGTTCAATATCTACGCTATAAAGCCATGTATCAACAATAATTTTATATTAGCTGTAAGGGTATGTATTTAAGAGTATATAACCTAAATTTGATGCAGATCGTCAAATCAGTTTTCGAGAAAAACGTTTAACAGTACAGACGCCTCAGACTGTTAGCAGTGCAAAAATTGAAAGTGGTCAACTGTAATGCTAACAGCCCACTTAGCCTATATATTACGCTAATTTACATTTTTGTTTAGAAATCACCAGACCATTTCTAGATAAAACTCATCCCAATTAATTGAACTTGACATAGATACAATTTTTGAAAGTGGCATTCACGGTCAGCGTGACTTTCAAGCGCAGCGTTGCCAGACGGGCAAGTGCTTGCAATGCGCTAATAAATGCCAAACGCCTGTTGGTTTATTTTTATTCAGTCGAGTTGTTGTTTTTGATTTAGTGTGCTGCGCATTACATTCGATTAACATTAGCTTTACATAACTTTTAAACACCAAATTAAAATTGTATATAGTCCAGTAAGTATTTTCGATCAATATTTAACCAGACTGCCCAAGCCCCGCCAGCAGCAACTGCAGCGTATTCCAACCTGTAAGACCTTGACCTTCCTGCGTCCATATGTGACTCGATGCTAATCATCTGATATTTTCCATCCAGCAGATATAGCACCGGAATCGAAAGAGTAACGATAATGTCTGCAAGACGCGCCATGTCCACGTCGGGCAACTCCGCTGCCGAATGGCGGAACTATCTGATGAGCACCCACTTCTGGGGACCCGTGGCCAACTGGGGGATTCCCCTGGCCGCCATTGCCGACACCCAGAAGAGTCCCAAGTTCATCTCCGGCAAGATGACAGCGGGTAAGAGTTCTGAAAACCCGTTTATAGCAACTGTTGAAGGTCGTCTCGCTATAACTATGCTAATCAGCGCGCTTTTAGACAACCCAAACCGCTTTTTTCCCGCCAGATCTGGCAGTTTTTACAAAGCATTTGCTAGAAAAATTTAAAGGCGGTAATTTGAGCTTTTTTCACAATAAATTCAGCTTTTTGTCAGCTTTTTCTTGAATTTTACAATATTCATGCTATATATCATTATTTTTTATCGATATTTTTGGGTTACACCTTTAATTTAAAGCATTATCTCATCTGAATCGTAAAAAAGCATAAAGTACTATATCTTTTGTTAGTATTCGTTATTGTATCTGCCACTTAACTATATATATTATAGAGAAATTGTTATTATTAGAGTACAAATAATTATATAGTTATGTAGTTAAAAAATTTGAAAATTAGTAAAAATTCTTCCAAATAACTTAGCTGTTTCTTGGATTTTTTTCAAACTTTATTTTTTAGCTTTATTTTTGTGCAGCTTTTTATGGTTGATAAAAATTGACAACACTGCAGAAATCACGCGTGCTGATAAGCCAATCTCTATTGACAAAACCCTTGATTAATTTAGAGTGTTTCTTGTTTGCCCCACAGCGCTGACGCTGTACTCCTGCATCTTCATGCGGTTCGCCTACAAGGTGCAGCCTCGCAACTGGCTCCTCTTCGCCTGCCACGCCACCAATGCCACGGCGCAGACGGTGCAGGGAATACGCTACCTCAACTATCACAGATCGGGATCGGGGGATGCCGCCTAACTTATCGGGTTTGCACCGTAATTGTAACATCGTAACCCCGAGACAATTCCCAATTGCAACCCTGATAATGACTAAATCAAAGGCGGACACGCAACTGCAACTGCAACAATCGAATCGCACAGACAACGTAATAGCGCTCGGCATGGGGCAAAATCGGCTGGGAATCTCATCTGAAATTGCTCAGCAACTAAATTAAATAGTAACTAAATGGGTAATGAATTTCTAAACACTAATAGTCAAATTCTATGTGCAATACTTAGTCGGAATGAATTGTAATTTAGTTGAATAATAAACACAACAAGTACTGGGATTTTGCATTCCTTTCGAAAATCATTAATTGTACGCAGAACACATCAGCAATACTATATCCCAGATATATCAGCAATATATCCAGAATATGTCAGCAATACATACTAAATATTTCATTACATCCTGAATGTATCAGGAATATATCTCGAACATATCAGCTATATATTATATCTTGAATATATTAGCAAAATACATCCCGTATATTTTAGCAACATATCCTGAAAATATCAAAAATATATCCTGAAATATCACATTAATTTTATATGAATACCTTTTGCAAGCAACTGTACGAAGCATATCACATACATATCCTGAATATATCAAGATAGCATAGTCTATCTAAAAAAAAACATTTAATTTATTAATACAATTATTGAATAAACTAACAATAAATTCATTCGTAGAACTTCCGTATCTTCGCAATTGTAGAACTGTTCTTGGTATTATTTTTCTCCTCAAATTAATTTTAGATAAACTGATCTGACCTTTAGAATCAACTTAGGTTTTTAATCTTTCTGTATAAAACTTAGATTCGCATCGGTTTTTTTTTTGTACTATTATAAAATCAGATTTCTCTCTTATCTAACGCAATCTAACTGGGAATATTAACTTTCGTCTGATGGAGTTTTACTGGGTTTTTCCTAACCCTAATAATTTCAACCGCTAAGCGTTTTCAAAATTGATATAATTTCTTAATAGCACTTTTTATAACCAGATTATGCATCATAATTTTATTATTTACTGAATTTGAATTTTCTACCTTTGTTAAATAAATAAAATAGATGGTTTCATTTTGGCATTGCCTTGAGCACATACACTTTATTTTTAAAACATTTATATAAGTTCTAGAATATATGTGGAATATATATAAGGTATTTTTATGCATTCTCATTAACAATATTTGATTTTTGTAGATTTTTTTGTGATTTTCTTTTTGTAACAATTTCAGATAATAATCATACGATTGAAATAAAAATGCAATCAGCATAGTTTGGATTGCAGTACATGATAAAAACATAGGTATTAAAAGATATATGCGTCTAAAATTTGACAAAACATAATATACAAAATACAAATAATCATAAATTTTTTTTGTGGATTTTTGCGCATTTTCGGTATACATATAGGGCGCGTTTTGTTTGAAGTATGCATAATTTCTTAGTGGGTATTTTACATCATATTCCATATTGATGCTTCATTTTTTGGTGGCTCTGTGGATGTTTTAAGAGGCCACGTACTACAGCGATATCAACGACAACCTTAACTTAACAATGCATGACACGACTAAATCTTAATCCCTAGAGGCTCTGCGTCGCAATATGCGACATTCGAGAGGTACGACAGTTTGTTGTTTGTTTTTTAACTACTATGGCATGGTGTGAGAATCTCAATGCTCCGGCTCCGTCTTCACGTAGGTGCTGTTCTGATGGTGTATTAGTTTCAGCAGGTCCACGAAACGGTGATTGCGTCTCTGCAACCGCTTCAGGGCGGTGCTGAGACGATTGTGCTCCTCCAGTAGGGTCTCCTCCTCCTGCTTCTCGTCGTCCTCGCGCTGTTTGGTCTTTCTGCGCGAGACGCGGCTCGCCTCGTTGTTCTTGATGCGATCCCGATAGACCTTCAGCTCATCGTCGTTCATCTGGGACATGAGCTCGGGATCGGGTCCGTCGGCGTGCACCTTGGCGGGACGTCCCCGCTTCCGCTTGCTGCCATCGTTGTGCGATGTTGTGGCGCTGAACTGCGAGGTGCTGGCGGAGGAGAGGGCTGGAGAGACTGGGGCGGTGATGAAGCCTCCGAATCCCGTCTGGCAGGTGGGGGCGTTTGAGTGTGAGGTGACGGAGGCAACTGAGTAGGAGCTGTAGGGTGTATTGGGCGCTGAGAAATCCTGCAGGATGGTGTTGGCTGTGTTCTCCTCGGCGCTGCGCAGCTCCTCCAAAATGTTGTCCTGCGTGGCGTTGTTGGTGGCCGAATTATGCTGCAAGGTAGAAAGGGAAAACGTTAGCAACGTGGAATATAGAGAATACAAATTTGTGGCACTTACTTCATCCAGATTGAGAATGATGTCCATGATGTCGGGGGTGTTGATCGCTTCAGTGGGAACATTCAGCGTTTTGTTGATGTTGAGCAGGAGCTTGCTGCGCTTCTGTGGCATCGATTCTACTGTGGTGGCATGTGGCACGCTAAGGCCAGCTGAGGCAGCGGTGCGCTTGACGCCCATGCACCGATTGGCGCTGAAGACGTCCTGCTGCACGAGGAGACCGACTTCGTCGTTGGTCGCCTCCAGCTGACCGAGGCCGAATCCCAGGGAGGCCTGACTGTTGCCGTAGTAGGTGGTATCGGCATCCAGGCTGTTCTCATCGGCCAGCAGGGGCAGCTCGTTGATGAACTTGGTCTGGCTGGAGGGCAGCAGGGAGCCCTGGGAGTAGTTGCTGAGCATTGGGTTATCCTCGCTGGTCATCATGTTGCCCAGATCGAGATCCTCGCTGGTATTGTGGATGTCGATGGCGTTGCACATGTAGTTCAAGTCAAACACATCGTCCTCCCCGATAAGGTTAGTCATGTCTGTTAGGTCGTCGTTGGTAAGGTTGTCGCTGTTATTGATATCCATATTCTGATTGCACTGATCCATCTCCTTGCGCTCAATGAGATCCTCGGCAATCAGGTTTATATCAAAGTCAAAGTCAAATATATCCGTCTCACTACAAATCTTATTTCCGTTCTCCTCGCTTTTGCTGTTGTTGCTATTGTTGCTGCTCGTTGACGACGTCGCTTCAATGTTTTGCAGGTATTCTACGAAAAATACAACAAATTATTAGTACACCAGGAAGATAATAATCAATTTTAGTTGCAATCGAAGGTGTGTGCGTGCGTGTTTCTAAATTAGTTCAATCGTCGAGTAGCTTTTCGGTTGCAATGACCAATTGCTTGAATTATTATTCAATAATTCCGTTAAATTCAAATTCATTTCATTCGCATTAAATTCAAATTTAAATTCACCACAGTGGTCGGTTTTTTGACTCCACAGGTGGTTGCATTTCATTTTCATTTCATTTCATTCGCTTTAAAAAAGTGTTGCATACTTTTAAACGGGCAGCCTAATGTGTGACAGAGACAACTAGCTGCAGGCTGTGCGTGTTGACTCACTTGCTATCTCGCTCGTTTTGTTGTGAAATTCACAGAGCGAAAACGAAAACAAAAGAAAATAACAAAATTGTTTAAAAGCAACAAAAGTCGCCAAAAATAATTGCAAAAATAAAAGTAAAATTATTATTTAACTAGATAAAATTCTTTGCATATAAATAATTATAAAATATATTAGCAATTTGCCAAACAAATACTTTTGCTTACAGCTGAAAATCAGCCGGTTTCTCAGCGCAAACAGAGAGGGAGAGCGAGAGAATATAGAGAGCGAAAGCAAAGAGAATTGTTGCGCACGCGAAAGAGTTTGTCATTCGTGACGTATGCTCGAAACGAACACGATTGATCATGTCTGTATGGCACAGTTTTTGTTGTTATTGGGGGGCGCAAATATGTAATGTTAGGGGTGGAAATACCTATAGATTATCACAATTTGGTAACAAACGTTGCACTATTTCGTAGGCACAGCTGCACATATATGTAGTATAACTTTAGTATTTGGTTAATTAAAACACAACACAGCAGTTAAACGTTTACCAATTTTGGCAATAAGCAGCTAAATAATTTATAGAAAGAGAACATCAAATTATTGTCATTTCAAATTGCATGATTCACGCTGCAACAATAGACGACAAACATAAATTTGGCCTATTAAAAAAAAGAAATCGAAACAAAAATAAACCAATTCACATTAAACTATGCGAAATTAATTTAGTTATTAATTTTTTGGAATAATATTCACCTTTTGCACAATTACTTCAAGCGCTGCTGCCAATTGCGACCTTTACGACTCAAGCGGCTAACGATAACTGAACTCGCGCAAATCTCAAACGCACTCTCGTAGCGGCCAAACGGCGGCTGTGTGTCTTCGGGATCGAGGGAGCGAGAGAGCAAGCTTGCGAGCGCACGAAGACCAAGAGAGCGCGGCAGCGCAACACAAATACATGTGCATAACCTGACCCACAGCGACAGCTGAGCGCACCAACAAGTGTGTTTATCGACACTATCGTTGTCACGCTCCCGCTCACTGGCATTGCAATGGGAACTTGCTCTTCGACAATTACAAGCAAACATATAAATCTGATTGGCATAGGCCGACGGGCCATATTAACCAAGAACTATAACTGTGTGTAGTTTTGGGGATATAATGCACCAATACAGCTGCAGTTGGAATTTCATCAGAGCAGCGAAAGTTCGCGAATTAATTTAAGTAAGCCATATTAATTATTGGGCAAAACTCTTAATAAATTTAGCTTGGTATATTAAGTAATTTAATTTGTTAATTAAAAATATTAACGATTGTTTCGATTGAATTATTGAATTAAATGTTAATTATTACGCAAACTCTTTGCAAATTGAGCTAGTTTTATTAACAATTATATTACGTTATTGTTAAAATTTATGTTTGTTTTGATTGTATTACTAAATTGAATATCTACAGAAAAAATTAAGAAATAATTCTTTTAATTGCTTCTCTTTTTCCAATAATTACCCATTTGGAGCCTAATTAATTAGTTGATAATGTTCAAAATAAATATATTTAGTACCTAATTTGTTAACAAGCAGCAACTACGCGTATACTCGATGCACATGTATATGTATGCACACGCACACATATGCATACACCGATACTTTGTGTCTTCAGAGAGCGGGAGCTTCCCCAACCGGCCGGCAGCAGTAGCTAGCCGTCTCTTTCTGCTTGCTGTTTGTTGTGTTTGATCGTGTGTCAAAGAGAGCACGCACACATACACACACGTACATGCTCCCACAAGTGGTTCAAGCCTATGCTGTGCTCTCCCAATAAGCCTCTCTCTCTATCTCTCTCTCTCTCTCTCTCTGTGTTGGACAATTCTGCACATCATGCTCTAATCGAATTTCACAACAACTGGGTTTGAAGAAACATTGGCAAGAAGAGGAGCGAAGAATCAATGCCAATGTCTTTAAACACGTGCATTACATTGTACAATTAGTAATTAAAACTTTTCTATAAACTATTTTTTTAATTATGAAAATTAAAATAATGCAATTTGTTTATAATGCAATTAGACAAATACGAAATTTCAAACCAACTTCTAAGTCCAAATACTTTGTACAATTAAAACTAGGTCATGAGTCACAAAGGCAGGCAACGTGGCCAATGCAACTGCCTAAAAATGGCGCGTTTTTTAGCCCTATGAGTTATTTATACGCCATTCCTATCTGCATTTCTTTGGGCTTATCTATATAGATTTAATCCTAATTAAACAATAAAATAGCTTGCAATTTCAGTTGTCCATTTAAGGAAACAAAATGCTACTAGTTAAACAAAACTGATCAGCGCAAAGGTCAGATAACTTAACAATTTCTTTTAAATCAATCTCGCGTTGTAATATTCGCTCTTAGACCAGAGCCACGTACGCAAATCCATATACTATATGCATTTTTATGATGAATTAAATTCACGACAAAGGTGGCGTGATATTTGTCAGAAGTTTGTTAAAGCCCAGTTGGAGTATCACAGATAAAATTTACCAGCATTCGTACATAATAAGACAAATATATATGCATTTTTTAGGTATAAAGTATATAGATATCAAAATCTACTAAACTAGGCAAATATATTTAGTCAAAACGTTGTCTTATTGTCAGTTTCGTTTAACTCTGAGTCTATGTAATAAATAGATATATACATATCTGTATTGTATTTATATATACATACTATATAACTATTTGTATATAATTTTTTTGCTTTTTTTAAAATATTGCTAAAAAGGTGATTTACATAGATATTTTGACACAAGACCTATTTAAGTGCTAACTGTTAAATTGTGTTTTCCCAATGCAATTTGTGCTTCAAATTAAAGAATAGTATATATTATATACATATATTATATATGTATGTATACATATATACATGTTATATATAATATATGTATTATTATATATGTATCAAAATATTGGAAGAAATATTTCTAGCCTGCGTCATTCTATATTTGTTGCTGTATAAAGTTATGCGTGCAGACATTTTAGAGAAACTATGTATCTAGATAAGTACATATGTATGTACATATGTCTACAGCCACATCAAGCACATAATCGAAATTTTGTTGAGTATACGTGTGTATGTACATCATATGCATTTATTACAAATTGCGCAGTTAAAGTTACCGTCGTGGACGTAGAAAAAGCAAATGGTAGACTAGCAGGCACAAGGCATGAGTCATACGCAATGCGCGCGAATATTGTGGTACGACTTTGGGGGAAAAAAAAAAACAAAAAAACAAAAAAAAAATTTTAAAAGAAGGCAGAGAGAAATAGCTAACTGATAACCAGATGCCAATGCATTGAATAGCTTCCAGTGCCAATATTTCGTCATTGCTAATGAATATTTTATAGCCAAGCAGCTAATGTTCGCACTTGTTCAAATCAGATGGGAAGGCGGCAAGTGGGGGTGCAAGGCTGATTAGTTGACCCCTCTTTCTTCTTACTTCCCCCTCTGTCTAGTGTTTGCCATTAATGACGTGTTCGTCACGCAAATGCCAAACAAAAACAATTTGTTTAGGTTCAGTGAACTACACAGTTCTAACGCAAAATCTATTGCATACTTTTCAGATGGTCTGACTATAGGCATAATTTTGGTTAAGGTAAAACGAAAAAAAAGCGACAACAGTTTTTCATGACGTTAAAATACTTATAACACTGCTTGAAAAAATAAAGCTACATCATTTTAGAATAATAATAAAAGCTGCATTTGAGATGAAGCAAAAATGTACATAATTTTTTATATAAGTAATAATCGATACTATGGAGGAAATATCTTTCTTCCTTATAACACTGAAACAAGATACAGCAGCTTTTTAATGTAACACAAAATGTAAAGAAATCTTTCATAAGGGAAAAATATATATTTTTCGTTCCTTGAGAAAAAACCACATCATACCTTTTAGTAGGAAAAATTTGCAACGAACTCTTTACTTATATAATTTAGAATACAAAATTTATGCGCGTATTTAATTTCTATACGTGAAATAGTTTATAAGTATGTATATCTACTTATCAATTTAACAGAAAAAACGTTACTTTTCATAAAAACCTAAAGCTACATTAAATTTTAATAGTGGAAAAAACCTAGATTGATATGAAGAATAATACGCTAATTTTTATAAGAAGTAAAATATGTAATTTTGTCCACAAGTAAACAAGGTATATAATATGTAATTAAAATTTACGCAGAAGGCAATATGAACTCAATAGGCTAAATTAGACTGAAAAGTACATGTAGGACAACTTTGCGATACTGGGATAGACTGAAAATTCTAACGAAAAATGAGAAAATATCGAAAGTTAGAAAGAAAAAAGTTAGGTTTTTAATTTAATGCTGGGATTAAATATTTTTAAATATCTGTCAAAATTGAAATTAACCTGTAATTGTGCTGGTATTCAATTCAGCCTATGGATTTGTGGGGGGGACTCCTCTCGTCCCGCCCGCAAACCCCAGACTCTGCGCAAGAACTTGCACACTCTATGGACTGCTTGGAGGAGAACTGTTCGTCGTTCTGGGTACGCAACAGTTCTTCAATGGGTCATTGCACTGTGATCTTTGGCTTCGGTCGACTAGTGGTTTGTGGAATGTACCTCGACGTCATAGGCAGAGCATTGCGATTGTAGAGGGTCGCAGCTCAATGCCTGCTATCTGACTCTTTCTCTAACTGATTGCTTTGAGTAACTTGGCTACTCGTTGGCTTGTCTCATATTTTGTTTGCGATGATTTATACAGTAATGAGAGAGTGCTGGTACAAAACACACACTTAACACAGTACTCACCATCAATGAACACCGGAACATCTATCTCTTCAACTGTAGCAGTAGGCATTGCTCCACTCATATCCTGGAGGGACAGCATGTCGGCACCTGTCAGTTGTATACCAGCCATCGATGCCAACGTCTGTGGCTCTGGCTCTGGTTTGCTCGAAACCTGCACCGTTTGTGTCACCAATTTCATTGTCTTGGATGTTGTTGTTTGTGTCGGTTGACCTACCGTCGTCCGGTCGCTCGCGACACGGTTTAAATGAGTGTATAAGCTGTTGGAGGACCTCTCTGGTGGGATAAGTGTCCCAGTCACTGGTAAGGCTTGCGTCGCGATACGGGATGCTGTCCCCGAAATTGTAGAGTTTACTGAAGAGCTCACCGTAGGCGAAGCTAGTTTCACTGAAGCCCTTGTTGGTACCGACCCTGGTAAAAAGGGTATTCTTATCAGACGCGTTCGAGGCGCGTTTGGCTCTGCCCTGTTGCTCGTGTTGTTGTTGTTGTTGTTGTTGTTGCTGCTGTTTGCCGTAGGCACCTTGATCAAAATTATTCTCGGATTGGGATGCGTATTTATTACGATCGGTATCGTTGTAGTTGTCACTATCGACGTCGACTCTGCCGAATTCGTCGTTGGCGCTATTTGCTCGGTTCTCGTCCGCGAGCAGGTGCAATTGGGCGAGTAGGTTCTCTCGCCAGTAGACGTCTCTTTCGCGTTGCTCTCCCTTGGGGCCTGTACAGGTGCCTCGTATGTTGTTGCCTCGGCTCGTGCTGGCTCCTGGATCATCAATATTATATCTCTGGGATTTTCGGCTCTCTGTGTGGTTGTTGTTGTTGTTGTTGCTCTTGCTGGGGCCGTTAGTATAATCGGCTTGGTCTCTCTGAATGTTAGTGGTAATGCTCTTGGTTTGCTCGACGTGGTTGTTGCTAGTGAATTCGCTCTTGGGCCTATTTTGGCTGGCTGGGATTTCGACGCTGAATGCCATTTTGAACGTGGCTATAGATGTTACAATTCCCAATACAAAATTATTATGTTTTCAAACGTGTTTTTATTTGGTGCACGGTGTTCGATTTGGTTTCGTTTCGACAGGATTTCAAAAATTTATACAATTTATCAATTTGTATAATTTTTTATTATTCAGGATATAGACGATGAGTGGAGCAAGCACATTATAGAGTTTTGGTTTGGTTTTTAGGGTTTTTATGTGAAAGAAAATAGACAAAAGAAAAATGGTTTCGTTATTACACAGATCGACGACGATTAAGCAGCAAAATCCCAGGTGGGGATTTGCAACATGCTTTTTTTTTGGTGGGATGTACGAAATGTAGAGTGTAGATACTGATATATGTTACACCAGGTGTCAGGGGTATATACATCTACCTACATCGTCAATAGACCAGAGATATCAACATATGGCAACAAAGTGTTGGCCTTAATATCTCCAATCACATTGAGGGGGGTAGACGGGGCGATAATTAGCAGCGATCGTACAGTTTATGAGTTTGTGTGTGTTTGTGAGTATAGCTGGCGCTTTTTTTCTTGTGGCGTTGTTAGTCTTATTTTTCCTTTCCTTTTTTTCCTTTTTTCTCTTGCCTTTTTTCCAATTTGTTTTCCTTTTTTCCATATGTGCAATTTTTATATACATTTTTTTTGGTTTTTGTTTTTTATTAGTATTTTTTTTGTTGAGGTTTTTTTTTTTTGGAATTACTCCTTTTTACATTTTTGGATTTACTCCTTTTTTAATGGAATTACTCCTTTTTTAATGGATTTACTCCTTTTTTCAATGGAATTACTCCTTTTTTTTGGAATTACTCCTTTTTTTTGGAATTACTCCTTTTTTCATAAAACAAGCTTACATAACTAATTGGTAGTAGGTAGTCGATACAATCAAGCAGGCATGAACTTACAACTAGGCACAAGGGAATTGTTATACTCACTTTTAATTGACCGTTAGAGAGGAACAATGAAATTGTTAGGGTAACTCTAAACAAGCTCTAAAAGAGTCGTCGACGCAACTTCCTTTAGACTGCAAATAGAAAAAGCGATAAAAATTCACATTATTTATGGGCTATATAAACCTGTATGAAAGATAAGAAGTATGTAAAAATATCATGCAAAGTACAACTAAATATGAGGGCATTATCTATCAGGCAACAGGCGCCTGACAGCAAAAATACTTCCTCAATTGATATACCCTATAAAAGCTTTGAAAGGCAAAGATAAATTAATAATGTTGATAGTATTATCTGACATTAAATATACTTCCTTAATCGATATACCCTGTAAAAGTTTTGATAGGCTACGATAAGTTTAAGTCCCGCAACTCGTTCACAATTGTTTTTTTTTTTTAGTGAAGCAGGCTGAGGCGCGAAAGACGCTCGAAAGCAGAAGCTACGAAATGAATTTCACAACAATGCCATATATGGGCATAATCAAGATGGCCGCCCGTCGGCAACAACAACAGGTTCGCATGGGGTTTGGAACCTAATCAGCAGTCGAACACCCCCCAAAAGGCAATTATCTAGCCCTAGCATTTAGATAATTATATGTGTTTCAGTTTGTACTGGGTACGTATGGCTCTTTGGCGTGTTGTAGATAATGGGCCGTATCGCAATCTCGTTGACAAATCAAGTCGTGCGCCACAGCAACAGCGAAAAGCCATTTAATAATTGTAATTAGTGGAAAAACACCAAAGCGCAAAAGCCAACACAGTTTTTTACCACAGCAAATAAAAATAATACTCTGTGTGTACATTTGTGACAATCAAAAGTGGCAGCACAATAGAAAAATTCCCCCGACTGAAGTGTGTCGGTATGAATTAAAATACATACAAACATACATATATGTATCTATGTGTGTGTGTGTGTCGTCAGCTGCTGACGTCTGCGCTGCAGATTAACTGTATGTGTATGTTTGTATATGCTGTTATTGTCTAAATAAGTTTGCCTATAAATTGCAAATGAATTCGCTGGAATTTTACATACATACAGGCCTACACTTAACTATACATACATGCTCTTAAGCATGTCTGTATGTATGTATATATTATTGCTATTTGTTGCTAAACGTTTAACGCAGCAACAATATGGCGGCCGCGCACAGTGGGCAATATCACTTAAAAGCTTTCAGTGCAAATACTTATGCATACATACATACTGATGGAATTTACACTAATTTATTGTCTATAATATACACTTTTCTACACTTTTCATCTTTTTCGTCGTACTTACATAATTCTTTTTTTCTTGTGTCTTCAAGCGCAGTGGGGTCGAGAGCCCGACCGGAAAACCCTTTGGAAATGTTTAACAACGCAGTTGATTGGGTGGTTCCTCACACCACCACTTGTTGGTTTCTACGCGAGTTGCCGTTTCTTGATCCAAAATCAAAGAAACAACGCACTTCCCAAAATGTCCGTGAAACGCTAACGTTTAAATTGTATGGAACTTGTGCACAATTGAATTGCAATCCTTGGCTAGGAGTTCTTTTTGACTTGTGGTATTTTATTTTCTCACTATTCACATAGAACGGAACGAGTGTGCTGAGTGTGACTCAACTGTCTGCGTGTAGTATTCACTTGGTATTGAACAGACGGATCGCTTCGTTGTCGCTGCAAAAGTCAGAAAAGTCCAAAATGCTGCCACAATCGCATACGACTGAATTTAGTTTCGTTGTGAAATTCAAAAAGCACAGCGAGGCAAACCAGTTTGCCTCAGCCAGATAACGCTGTGAGTGTGTGCGTGCCGAAAGCTCCGCACACAGATACTCGTGCGCTCACGAGAGCGAATGCCGCTGAGAGCGCAAAAGAGCTTTCGCTCAGCTGCGTGAAGGTTGTTCGCTGATGTGGCAACGTTTTTATTGCCACTGCGTTAGCGTGCGCTATTTAATTTAAATTAAATTAAATTAGTTTTTTTTTGTGTCTACTAAGTTACTTGCTAATAAATTAGTATTGTAATAAAAATAACACAATTATTTTTATAAATATAATTACTTCAATCAATTATTTGTGCATTTTCATTTAAATTCCCCATGAGCTTGTGACGTCACAAGTTTAGTGCGCCAAACAAGCGAACTGCATTAAAAGCAACCTGCATCATTTGTGCCATGGCCGCTATCTGTTTTTTTCTGGTCAGCCGGCCGGTAAGCGTATATAGATAGGTATGTATGTATATATATTTGCACACCACATGTGTGTATGTACTACATATGTTTGCAGAGGCTATGAGTCAAACTTTGAGTTTCACTTTGCAGATGTGCATTTGTTCTTATAATGTGCGTATTTAAATTTGTTTACAGACATACACATAAACACATTTGTAGGTTGAAGTTATGCATATTGTAGATGTCTAAAACATACAAATAATTGTTGAGTATTATTTGCATAAGTTATTAAGTATCGGTTATTTGACTTGGTTCTTGACTTTAAATGAAAAAGAAACCTGGTGTTAAACAACTTTCTAGCCATATACTTGTGTATCTATCTACAGTGATGAACATAATTATTGGCACAGCAAGCATGTTGCACTTTGAGACCATTTTTCTACCCTTAATATTTGGATTTTTGATTGAAACAAAATTTATATAAATAGAATAGACAATTTTCAACTGAAAGCATTTAATTTCATAGTAATATCTCTTATAATTATTTTCTTAGAATTAAAAAACAAAAAAAAGTCGAAATTTTTCTGAACAAAATTATTGGCACACTTGAATGAAAAATTAACAAATTGTTTAAAAAATAGCGCGTAAAAACATATTTAGTATTTTGTTGCTAAACCCTTTTGTTTAATAACATATTCCAAGCGCTTTGGCATCGAAAAAACCAATTTTTTTGTTACTTCTGGACCAATGTTGTTCCATTCTTCAACCAGTGCCTCTCTCAATTGTGCCTTTGATGTTATTGGGCGCTTCTTGACCCGCCTATCCAGTTCTTCCCACAAATGTTCTATGGGATTAAGATCTGGAGATTGTGGCGGATGCGGCAA
The DNA here is from genome assembly GCA_035045125.1 of Hypselothyrea guttata. Classification (NCBI taxonomy): domain Eukaryota; kingdom Metazoa; phylum Arthropoda; class Insecta; order Diptera; family Drosophilidae; genus Hypselothyrea; species Hypselothyrea guttata. Next base: position 108,755 of record JAWNNJ010001498.1, read on the forward strand.
TGTGTGTTGCACATGATGTGCGAGCCACATACGAACATCATGAGCCGTATGCTTCGGATCATTGTCATGCTGGAAGCTAAATGTGCATGGCAAATTTAATTTTTCTGCACTTTTTTTCACATTTCTCTTCAGGATGTCTAAGTATTTCTTTTTGTCCATTATTCCATCAATGAATTCCAGTTCACCTACACCTCCAGCGGACATGCAGCCCCAAACAAGGACTCCTCCACCACCATGTTTAACTGACGAAGCAACATTTTCTTTTTGGAATTCGGTGTTGGGCTTTCTCCACACCCTTTGGCGGCCATCAGAACGAAATATATTGAATTTGCTTTCATCTGAAAATATTACGGAGTTCCAAAATTCGATCGGCTTCTTCAAATACTCCTTAGCATAGGCTAAACGCTTCACTTTATTCACTTTCGAGATGAACGGTTTGCGTCTAGCAACACGAGAATTGAAATTGGCATCTTGTAAGGTCCTGCGCACAGTTATTGGATGAACATCCTTGTCAAACTCCTTGACCTCAGCCGCAATCTGGCTTGAGGAGATTTTGGGGTTGACCTTCACCTTCCTTATTATATGGCTCCGTTCACGGTCCGTTAAAGATGTAGGGCAGCCGGTGTGCTTTGCACTCTTCAATGTTGAGGCGCCTTTAAAACGCTGCACGATGCTCCGAATGGTAAATCGACTTCGATCTAGCATTTCCCCAATCTCTGCATAAGATTTGCCTTGATCGTGCAAATATATAATGATTTTCCGCTGAGCTACGGTAGTTTCCACTTGTTTCCTGCCCATTTTGTTAAAAATCCGTACAATTTCTTTCAATATGAGTCGCCAACAAAAATTTTAACTGGAAATTTTACAGCTACGCTTTTGCCAATGCACAATAACGGGTCTTTTAGAAAAAGAGTTGCCAGATCGTTGAAATTAAATCATTACAGTTAATTAGAATATAAGTGTGCCAATAATTTTGTTCAGAAAAATTTCGACTTTTTTTTGTTTTTTAATTCTTAGAAAATAATTATAAGAGATATTACTATGAAATTAAATGCATTCAGTTGAAAATTGTCTATTCTATTTATATAAATTTTGTTTCAATCAAAAATTCAAATATTAAGGGTAGAAATATGGTCTCAAAGTGCAACATGCTTGCTGTGCCAATAATTATGTTCATCACTG